>CM047874.1:12132139-12152547 GCA_026212405.1 Petrea volubilis
AACTTGTCCAAATATTTTTTCTTCCTTGAAGTGTCAATTTAACATGACTTAATGAACTTTGACCACTCTAAGGAATAAAAATTTGAATTAGTATTTTACACAAGTGGTTTTAAAAGTTCTAGAAAAGGGGAAGTACTTTTTATTTAAATTAACTATGTATGATTTTTATTAAGTCACTTTTTATTTAAATTATTAGTGGTTTGAATGGTAATTTTCTACGAAATTATGTTTTATATATCTAAATATCATTGCACATAACAATACAATGGAAAGGTTAATGAATAACTAAATATGTAATAGAAAAAAACATTTTTAAATAATAAGCGCGCATTTAAAAATTAATTTTATTCATATTATATACACTTTTCAAAATAATAGAAAAAATGTATAAATGTTACTAGTGATCCCAAAAGCATTGGAATGAAGTAGACTCACTAAATTGTGCTGTCAAGTAAAATGAGTACTCCATAATAAAGAAATTGATACAAGCCGTAAAGACAAACAATTTATCATTTTCTATAAAAGATTTTAACAGATCTTCTTTTACCATCTCTTAAAGGAACTTAGTTTATCTTGTGGATATATACTATGTTGAAGGCATCTCGTAGGTACCATTCCTTTTGTATCCGTAATAAAAAAAAAAGGTAACATCCCTTTACACTTCCTTAAAATCAAAACTACCTAACTTTTACATTGCAAGATGATGATGTTTCATCACATTCCATTGTGTGTGTATGTGTTTTAATTTATAACATAATTCATGTTATTGGTTTACAAGTATGTTACATGGCACCTACGCTGAGCACTGAGCAAGATAGATAGAAGACATGCCCCATCATGGGAACCTCACTGGGAAGGGCGTCTGATGATTCTACCTAAGCTAAACGTAAGGCAAATAAATCCATATAATATATATATATACATTATTGACGAGCCCATGTTATCACCTCACCCTGCCACATCAGAGGAAACAATCCTAAACCAATTTCAAGTGTAGAGTGTTGAAGCCCTTGACTGGACAGCTGCCCTCGAGCGAGATATTAAGCCCAACTATCCTCGACCTTGCCGATAATACGCCAAAGTACTCACTGCCAGTGGGGACCGGTACCCTCGAAGAGACCCATGGCCCCGAGGGTGTCCGGTCTAGAAAATGAGCCTTAGGGGCACTTTGCATGAGGAGATAACCCCCAGGCTTACCCCAGCCTTGGGCCTCTACGGCTCCTCGAGACCTAATAAGCGCGGCATGTGGTTTCGTGTTATAGGGGGCCCTCGATGGCCTTGTATCGAGAGCAGGAACCGCATACTTGGCCTTCGCCTAGCACCCCAGCCAACGAGAGAATCCACCTGGCGTGACTAACCAAGCCTGTACTTGCCAACTACCTACCGGCATCCTTTCTGCACATGGGTCCATCCAACGCTTAAATGTTCTTCCATTAATGCAATCCTTGGTCAAACATGGCCAAGATATACATTAAATGCCAAGGGACCCCCATTAATGAGAAGTGCAGAGCACAACCGCCATTGGGAGTTTCAAAAGGGGACAAAAAGCACATGCCCGTACGTCTTATGTTAGTAAAGTTGACTGACTCCCACCAACCATGGTCATATCAGGGGTTGCCTCACTCTCATATAAGTACCAAATAGGCGCTCCATCTAAGGGTAATAGAATAAGACGATCCAGTTATATTTCTGCTCATTCTTGGTAAATAAGGATACTTCTCACTACTATTTATCATGGCTTCTCCAATACCCTATAACTAACTTGAGCGTTCGGAGAGCCTACGCCAGGGCAAAATTGGCTAGTGTTGCATGCGTCTCTCCCCTCTTTGACAGATGGGCCATTAGCATTACTATCCCGAGCTCTTTACATTCAGACACGTGGTCAACCTAGAAATGACCGTATCATTTTGGCGCTTGAGGAAGGGGCCTATCATTGTCAAAAGAGGTGACTATGAGAGAGAAGGATGATGAATACTCAACGAACCCATATGTTCGGAACCTTGTCAGAGAGGTGCAACCGTGACCCTCCCGAAGGAACTCAACGGGCAGGGGAAAACGTCAATGTCATCGACAAAGGCAAGGCAACACCGCCCTCGTGCCGCCGGTAGGGGCCTGGGTTAGGTCCCTCTAATATCCCCCTATTGGCCGTATGCAGCGGACACACACAAGTAGAGCATATGGTTACCCTCCCCATCAACCACGTCAGGCAGCTGTTGGGGACCAGCCATGACCAAGCAACTGATACGGTTGTTGTCTGGGGGGACTGTCTCCGTCACCCAAGAGATAGGGGCCCATACCGTCACCCAATAAGGTAGGGGTCCCTGCCGTCTCTCACATAGTTAGCATCCCAGACCCCTCACAGAGTCGTTCCCCACGTGAGGGAAGCCCTCCGACACATCCATCGGGAGGATGTAGCAGAGTCCGGTAACCATGCCACCCGTTATACCCCGTCTAGACGCAATGCCGTGGACAACCCTCGCCAGGTCCAGGACTGGTGGCCATCGTCTGCTCCCGCGAAGGGAGGGAGGGCTGGAGGAGTTTGGGCCCGCATGCGCCAGCAGGTTAGCGAGCTACATACTGAGATAGAGTGACTCTCGCGGCGATGGTGAAGGGGAGAAAAGCGTAAGGGTGGATGGTACGCATTACTTGCCGTCCTATAAACCCACCCGGCTGGAGAGGTCCCCATTCGTCTTAGAGATCGTTGAGTCGCACTTAGTTCCTGATGAGCGTATGCCCACCAGTCTACCTAGGTACGATGGCACCACGAACCCTGTGGAACAGTTGACCCATTATGAAGATGTGATTGGGGTAGCAACCAGCAACCTGCATGTGTGGGCTCGCCTTTTTTCCACCACCCTCCAGGGGATTGCCCTGACGTGGTTTAAGAAGATAGAGCCATAGTCTATTTCGTCATATGAAGAGTTGGCGGATCGATTCCTGAATCATTTTGCAGCCAAGATATCTACAAAGTTATTCCATACTCATTTATATGGGATCGTGCAGAAGGAAGGGGAAACCCTTCAGGCTTTTATGGAGCATTTCAACAATGAGCTCCTCAAAGTGGAAAATGTTGGGGTCGAGTTTGTGAGACATGCCCTTTATCAAGCCCTGAAGAACGAGGGCTGCGCAGAGGCTATCATCATGCAAGCCCCTCGAACCATAGCCGGTATCTAGCAACTCGCCTCAAAATATGTGGAGGTGGAGGAGCTCAACTTGATAAAGCACCCTCCTAAAGCCAAAAATGAAGGAGGTACCAAGCTCTGGGAAGAAAAATTGGGGGGCAAAGAAAAGAAAGAGCCCACGAGAAAGTACAAGGATTATGCCGCCCTTACAAAAACTCCAGCTGAAATTTTCACCCTCCTCGGGTGCCACGCGTATTCAACACCTAAGAGGATACCCGAGGAGAGGAGAGCCAAGAAAAGCAGAAAATATTATGCCTATCACAGGCAATATGGGCACAATATGGAGGACTGTTATACGCTGCAGGACGAGATCGAGACCTTGATTCGTGGTGGAAAGCTGCAAGAGTTTGTCAAGAAGCTGGAGTATTACGATGCCCAAGCCTCCCCGCTGTACCGGGAAAGATCTAGGTCCCCCAGGAAGCAGAGTTCCCCGAAACACCCGGAGACCTCGAAGAAGGCAAGGAAGAGGCCGATGAGTAACAACCACCTCACTAAAGGTACAATCCTCATAATCGCTGGAGGGCTTGCAGCGGGAGACACCCAGTCCTCATGGAAAAGAGTGGGCAGGAAGCTACGGTATGACCGGTTTGCCCTCGAGGGCCTGGATCGTCCCCAACTGATCAACGCAATCCAGGAGTACCCCATAGAGTTCAGTGAGAGTGACAGGATCATGGCACAGAGCCCGGAAGGTCTGATCGAGCATCCCGACTATTCGATGTTGGTAACGGTGGACGTGGCTAACTTTGCTGTCACCAAGACACTGATTGATAATGGCAGCTCAGCCAACGTCCTAGGTATTGGCCGGCTTCCTCCTTGAAAGAGTTGGATTACCGGAAGAAGACTCGCCTGCCACAAGCCCATGGGTACTACATGTTGATGGCTCCTCCACCACCCGGGGGGGAGCCAAAATTTCCTTGCAAAGCCCAGAAGGCGATATAGTAGAGTTCGCAGTCAGACTCAGCTTCCCAGTCACCAATAACGAAGCTGAGTATGAAGCCCTCATCGTTGGTCTCGAATTGGCTATCAGAGAAGGGGTCTCCCACATCAGGGCCTTTACTGATTCTCAGCTGGTCTAACCAAATCGGTGGAACTTACGAAGTAAGAGATACCACGGTAACTAAATACCTCGAGCATGTAACTAGATTGAAGGACAGTTTCAAATCCTTCACTTTGGAACAAATACCAAGGGAAGAGAACGAGCGCGCGGACGCACTATCCAAATTCACGAATGCCCTTAAAGGTAATAGAGACCAAGTTGTCAATTTCAAGATTCTCGATTGCCCCTCGAGCCTAGTTGGCAAGATGAGATTCGTGCCTTTTTGAGGGGGAGCAAGGGGACAACCTAACAAACATTGGCACGAAGATTAAGGAGGCAATGCACGAGATATGCTTTGGATAGTAAAGGGAGATTATTCTGGAAGTCTTTCCTCGGTCCCCCGCTCAGATGTCTTCTCCCCTCGAAGGCGAAAGAGGTATTGCAATCTGTCCATGAATGGAGTTGTGGGAACCATGCGGAGGAAGATCCTTGGCCAAAAAAATCATGAGAATTGGTTTTTATTGGCCCACGATTTTAGAGGATGCATATGATTATGCACCGAAATGCCCAAAATGCCAGTTCCATGCTAACCTCCCTCATAAGCCAGCTGCAGAAATGGTGAATGTTGAAATTTCATGGCCTTTTGATCAATGGGGAATTGACGTGGTAGGACCTTTCCCCACCGGCAAGGGTTAAAGGAAGTTCGCCATAGTGGTAGTGGAGTATTTCACGAAGTGAGTTGAAGCTGAGGCAGTCCCTAAGATTACCGACGCCTCGATTCGATCCTTCATATTGAAGAATATCATTTGCAGATTCGGGGTCCCTCTAATATTGATCTCGAACAATGGCACTCAATTCTAGAGTTGAGCCACAATCGAGTGGTGCCAAAGCTACGGAATCGAACAATGATTCACATTGGGGGAAACCCTCAATCGAATGGTCAAGTCGAAGTCACCAACCGTGTCATTCTGCAAAATTTGAAGACTTCATTGGGCGCTCTCAAAGGAGAATGGGCAGACGAGTTGCCTGGGGTTCTATGGGCTTACCGCACAACCCTTCAAACGACAACGGCGGACTCCCCATATGCCCTAGTGTATAGAATTGAGGCAGTGATCACAGCCGAAATATTGCATAACACAGCTAGAGTAGCACATTTCAACAAGGTGAACAACGACAAAAATCGAGCCGGAGTTGAACCTGCTCAAGGAGAGAAGGAAGGAAGCTTGGTCGAGGATGCAAAAGTACCGAGCCTCCATGGCCCAAGCCTACAATAAAGGCGTACGCCCCAGAAACTTCCAGCTAGGAGACCAAGTCCTCAAGAAACTTGAAGTATCCAAGCACGTGGGGAAGTTGGACCCGAACTGGGAGGGACCTTACAGAGTTGTAAAGGTCTCGAAGAACAATGCATACCAGCTCAAGAACATGGACGATAGAGAACTACCTCGACCATGGAACGCTTCAAACCTCAAAAAGTTTTATGTTTAAAATAAGATAAGTTTGTTGTTTCCTCCTCGTTTAATTATTATGCAAATGAAGTGGAAAATGTGTCGAGGACACCTTTCTTTCGACGGGAGGATGGGGTACTCCGCAAAATTATTTTGTTGTAAATTTCAACTATCTCAATTAAGGAAAAGTTCAATCATTATCATCCAAATTATTTTAGCATACCATTGATCTGCCTTGTAGCCCCCCCTCCTCTTGAATTTCCTAAACATTTAGTTCACTGCGCTCGGTGAATCGAGAGGATTTTTTCTCAAATTTTTTGAGACTTATTATTGTTACAACTTATTAGCAAGACAAAAAAAAAACTAAAAAACTAATAACATGCTTTATGAACCAGGAAATGCCTCGAAATGAATAAATTTCCTTGATAAGCCCGAAGGCATCAGATTTACATGGGGGGTTATAGGGATTGGGGGTTACAGTGAATGAAGCCTATCTAGTCGCTGACTTTGATCGACCCTTCATCCTGGCCTCCGTCGCTGGAACGAGCCCCCGCCTCGTTCCTGTCGTCGTTGCCATTGCTGGCGCCTTCAGGATTACTAGAGGAACTTGGCCCAGCCATCTGGTCTTTCCAAGACACAGGAGTTGGCACAGATGGGAGCGGGAGGACCTCTTTCCCAGAGGATTCTCCTCGCGCACTCTCAGGGAGCGGAATATCGAGGTGGCGAAAGACGAAGTTGAATTCGTTCCCCAGGAAATCGAACTCCTTGGATTTCCCGGATGCAGGGGACGCTTCTTCTAGAGGCGGCCCATTGTGATCGAAGGAGAGTCCAGCGGAGTCTTGATCGAAGTCCTTATCCAGATCCCCTCGCACCTAGAGTTGATCGAGAACAAGGTCAATCGCCTCCGCGGAGTCCTGAAAGCTGAGGCACGTCCGGATGTAGTCAAAAGCCTCGCTCACAAGGAACCTCGAGAAGGCACGTTTGACCCTCTTGCGACACCTCCCGGGAAAGGTCCACTCTGCCCGTCGAAGACCCGCCATGATGCTCTCGTTGTAGGTCCGGAAGGCCTTCTCTTCCGCCTCGGCTCTCATCCAGTTTACCTCCTCGAGGCGCTCCTTTGCAAAATCATGATCGAGGGCTATTTCCTCGCACTACTCCCATGTGTCCTCCCAGGCTTTGGCGATCCTTTTCACCTCGCTGTCTAGGTCCTCGCACTTTTTCTCGAGCTTAGAAATGCGAGTCCTAGAAGACTCGAAAACCTCCTTGCTCTCTTGGAGTTGGCCTCGGAGAGTATCATTGGTTGAGGCCAACTCCCTGGCGAGGACCTCAGTTTCCTCAAGGCGTTTCTCCAGGTTGGTGGGCACTTGATGCCTTTTCTTCTTCTCTTCCCAGAACATCCTCTAATATTTGTTCTTCCCCCGGCGAAAAATGCTGGCGTGCCAAAGGAAGTGGTGGAAGAGTTGGACGACGACCTGCCAAAGGCCGCCGAGGGGGTGTTTAAATAAAAATATATATATATATAATAAATCAAAATGAATGAAAAATGAAAATGAAAGGAAAGTATCCTTACCCCAATCAAGGCGTTGGCGAGTTTTGTTTCAAGCTCCGTTATGGAGCATTTCATAAGTGCCCGCTGGTCAGCTGGCAGTTGGAGACCCCGAAGAAGAGCCACGTTCATCTTGGTGTTGGTCTCGTTGGCGCCCACCTCGGTGATGTGGAGGTTGGAATTATAGTCCCGGAGGTTAATGGGGTTGCTGGGCCCCATATCCGCACACTTGAGAAACTCTTCCTCCTTATCGAAATTCGAGGGCTCGGGCTAGTTCCTTGTTTCCCCTTACTCATGGGGTTGGATTTTTGCTTTTTGCTCCCCCGCGAGGTCTCTTCTTCCGCTGCCCTTTTACGGGAGCCCTCAGTACTGCCCTGCAGATAGATACCCTAGGCATGGCCCTTCGAGGGGCAACTCTTGCTGGCGAGGGAATTGGTTGTGCCGTTAGGGCCGTCGGAGGAGCCGCAGTTGGGGGACTACCAGATAGAACCCTTTTCGAGGGAGGGGGGCGTCACCTTGGTCGGCAAAGGCCTCGGCGGGAGATCTACCAGCATAGAGACTCCTGGAGCCACAGGGACCTCCTGTGGAGTGAAAGATGGAGTTGGCGCGGTGGTATCTTGATGGGAGGGTTCATGGCCCCCTTAAGCCCCCCTCGGGACTTCTGCAACTCCCTCGGCCACGGGAACCCCAGTGCCCTCACTTCAAGGAATTTCCCCTTGGGCCTCATCTTCGGGGCGGGAAGCCTCTTCCCTCTAGCTCAATCCTTCTCCCGGGCCATGGTCCCTCCTAGGCCGCCACGATTTTTGTGTTACCGCCTTATGGTAGGCGGAAACTTTAGGCCGAGGGGGTTGGGTCTGACGCCGCTGCCTGTCGAGCCTGGCCAGCAAAGCCCTGCACACATCTATCAGAATGGTATTCGCCTTGCATAAGAGAGTAGGTTAAAACAACAGGAGTGGGGTTATTCGCCCCAAGAAGGAAAAAAAAGAAAAAAAAAGAAGGGGGTAGGGATTGAAGATAATTATGGGAAGAGCCTTTAGCTCCAGGGCCACTCTTTGCAAGAATATAGCGCCTCGTACTAGGGTGCTTGCTTGGGCTGGGGTCGCCTAAGGCACTCAAGAGATGGCATTCCTGGAGGATCTCCTCCGAGGTCAGGAAAAGAGCACACTTCCTTCCCATCCTGGTGAAATCTGCAACTTTCCCCTTATCAAAACTAGGCTCCTCGTGATAGAAGTTGCGATTAGGTACCGGAGGTTGGCGCCAATTCGAGGGCATTCCCAACTGCCCTCGATCCTCCACGAATACGTATTTCCTCTTCCACCCCAATTCGTGGGAATATTTGAACCCATCCAGTACTTTCGAGAAAGTCGAACGGCCGGACAAGTGCAAAAACCCGGGCTCATCCTCCGCCGATTCGCCTAGGCCATACCTGACCGACTCGTTCGAATAGAAGAACTCCAAAAAATTGGTCGGGCTGGCTTTCTCCTTGAGGCATTCCATGATCACCACGAAGGCGACGATGATCATGATGGAATTGGGCACCAGCTGGCTAGGGCATACGTCGGTGAACTCTAATAACCTTCGAATTTCGGAGGATAAGGGCAGGCGCAGCCCCGCTTCAAATTGGTGAAGGTTGAAAGCAGTGTACCCTTCATGGGGTTCCACTATGTTCTCCTCGGGACTGGGCATATGGATGGGGAACTGAACCCCAAATTTCTCCCGGATTCTCTGCATCTCCGCCGGCGTAATGTTACTAGAAATATCCCGAGGGAGCGAGGAAGTTTGAAATTTGCCCATTTCTTCTCCCCGCGGTTTTGGACTTTTGGCAAGAGACCCGCAAGGCCCGGCATCCCTTCCAGTGGGTCCTTGGGAAATTTTCTTTTGTTTCGGGCGAGCCCTCTCTGGTGCATTACCTGGCGCCTCCCCTTTAAGACCGTCGCTTTGCGGTACCTCGGCCCGGGTTGCCCCAGTGGTCTCTATGGCGCGGCTTGCCCCAGGGCCTGAAACCGACTGGGAGGGAAGGCCAACCTCCCCCTCCGTTGCCAAGTCCTCAGGCGTTGGGTCCGAATCGTCCAAAATCTTTCTTTTTGGGCCCACGGTAGCTAGGGTTTCTGAGTATGGGATTTTTCAAGAAAGAGATTCGAGAAAGAGAAGTATACCTGGCGGAAATAAACATGACTGAGAACAACGGCTGTAAGGACCCGAATTTTCCTTTCGATTATATATATATATATATATATAGATATACCTATATACCTAAATGTGAACAATTTACATGTTTCTATGTATGAGTGTTCATTATTTTCATACTTTTTGGTACATGTTCGTTTTGAGTGCAACATGTACACGTGTAGGATTCATTCTCGTTTTAGTTAATCGCCATACAACTATAAAATTCAAGAAATATAGGGATAAATAGATAAATATATATATATATACATGGTTTATATATGTATATATACTTAGTCTTAGTAGATTTTCTTGTAACTTTTCTAACTTTTGCAAAAAAGCCCCTAAAGTATAGGTAAATTGTATTTTCTACCCCTAGATATTATTTTCTTCCCTAATATGAATAAATTTATATAATATACAAGAAATATATTATGTTTTCAGATATTTTAAGGAAGGGGGACGAATTTTTGAAGGGGTTTTGGGAGAGAAAATAGAAAATATTAAATACTAGGCTTGTTTGAGTCTTATCCTCCAAGATTGCCAAATACAATGTATAAATACACTTGGCATACACCTTCTAGAGGTATAACTACTTGGTTGGCCATGGTTAAAGTAGAGCAACACTTAAGCTACTTAGACCCAAATACTTGGCCAATTAGGGTAATAATTAGACAAGGACTTAATGCTATTTTATTGCTATGTCTTGTTATTAGTATATATGTAATATTACTTGGAAAAATACCAAAACCACCACACACACACCCTAAAATCCGGCCACACACACACACACACTTCATTCCTCTTGTTTTCATTCCATTTTTCTAATATCCTTCAAGTCTTGAAACCCTCTCACCCCTTCAAACACTCACCCTACTTCAAACCCTACAAGGAGAAGAAGAAGACATATCAAGGTAGAAATTGGCCTAGGGCATGAGTTAGGGTTAGAACTTATCAAACTCTTAGTATTTTATCTTCCCAATTAGGCCTAGGAGGTGACCACAAGTTGGTTTCCATCTTGGGTCCAAGGGGATACAATATGTGTTAATTATGTATGTGTTTATGATGCATGGTAGGTTACAATCTTTGAGTACACATGCTGAAATTTATTGAACCTATGCTTAAGTGATGCTTGAGTTCTATGTTATCATGTTTTATGCCTTCTTATAGTCTTATTTATGTGCTAGTAGTTAAAATATTAAGGGTTCAAAGCTGGAAATTTTGAGGTGTACACATGCTGAAATCACTGTTCATACAGAAACTTTGGTTTTCGAAGCTGAAAAGTTCGATTTTTGCACGGCTGGAAAATCCGAAAATTTCCAACCAAAAACCTGGTTTATATACTTTAAATTCAGTGTAGAATAAGCTGTAGAAACAGGTTTTGAAAAGCTGGAGGTTTGGGTTACGAGAACTGGAAATTTCAGCGGTTGCGCGCTAAAAGTGTTTTGCGTCGCAGTCTGCAAATTCTAGCTCTCGTAAGCTGAAATCTCGGTATTTTTCCAAATAAATGTCTATTTTACAACCTTATACATATATATGAAGAGTTTCAGGAAGTTTGGAGGCTTGAAATTTCTGTTTACATGAGCTAATGTCAGTTTCGCAAAAATCGGAAATTTTGTTACTCCATGCTGAAATTTGTGCACTGGTCACTGAAACAGTTTGTGTTATGCTAAAATTGTGATTCAAATGTGTTGGAATTATGTGTGTAAGGGCCCTATATGTGTTCGGTGTGGATGGGGCTAGAGTTCGGCCGGGCGGCAATGGGCTTGCCGGTCTTAAACCAGTTCTCGCCATCCATGTCCTATTCCCATCTTGCATGGACGGAGAGTTCCATGTATTGGTTGTGGGTCGTAGGTTTTTGGCATATACTCGAGATATGACCACCGGTGTGTATAGGTTGGGTGGGAGTTTCGGTTGGAATTTGGTTTACGGCCCGGCGAGATAAGGTAGCCACCCTCCGAGGTGGAAAATGGTAACAACGTGTTGAATTGTGATGCTCTATCAGATCTGGAAATTTATATGATTTGATCATGAAAACTGAAATTTCTATGGTTTTATGTGTGGTTTATGTGCTCGTATGACAATATGCAATTTCACACGAACACCTTATGTCTATGCGAATTTCTACTCAACATGTGTATATGTTGACATTGTTGCTTTCATCATGTTTTTAGCTGGATTTGAGACACCAGAAGATAGGAACGAGGAGGAGGTAGGAGGTCGCTTCGAGGCGTTTAGTTAGTTATGTATATGTATTAAGTTAGAAACTTGAAAGTTAAGAGTGTGTGCATGTAATAAATGAATTATGTAAACCTCTCTTTTGGAATATAAGTATGTATGCTTGGGTTTCATTGTGTTTGTGCTAGCATGTTTTGGAGAAATGGTTCTATGAGAGATGTTGCATAATTAATTAGAGGTTTCGGGGCGTCACAGGTGGTATCAGAGCAATAGGTTTTGGGATGTACAAATTTTTGAATTATGAATTGTTTAACTTTTGAACTTGTGTGTAGGAATGGCCTATTCGGGAGAATCGTCTACTCGTAGGTCAAGGTACCCGTGTGGAGCTTCTCGAATTTCCTCAGTCCGTTTTCACCCATCCCAAGTGGATGAGCTGTTGGTAGAGCTAAGGTTACTTGAAGAGAAGCATGAGAAGTTGCAAGAGGAGTTGTATCACACGCGCCTTAGTCTAGAAGGCGCGCAGAACCATATATACCAGATCCATCAACACTACCAAAGCACTCTTGGGTTTGTGTACATCATGGTTAGGGATCTCCTAGGGATTATTGAGGAGAATTTGTTGCCGAACCCAAACCCGGACGTAGTAAACATAAACTCCGGGGATGGTAGTAGACTTGCTCCGTATGATCTCGACTAGGATAGATGGTTAACTTTTGGAAGATGGTTTAGCCTTTGGAAGGCTTAGAAAGCACCGTAGTATTTTGGCTAGTAGATTGTATAGTCGGTGCTTGTATTTTGCGTTTGCCATGGATGTTTTTGCGTTTGCTGAATGTGTAACCTTTATGTATATATAAGTTATGTCACTCCTATATATATATGAAATAAACGGGCTTTGTTTTATGTTACTAAATTGATTTTGTTTAATGTAGATGTCAAATAGGCGAACACGTAGCAACAACGAAAATTCGGATGGACAACTAACGGCTATTGTCGAACGAATCACCACCCTACTTGAAAATCAGAATAATCATAATCATAATCATGTGGAGACCAACAATGATGCCATTGCCAATTTCCTTAAGTTGGGACCTCCAAGTTTTAAGGGAGAACCGGACGATGTTAAGGCCACCAATTGGTTGGAGGCCATAGAAAAGGTTTTTGAAGTCGTGTCGTGTGGAGAGGAGAAAAAAATTATCTTAGCCACTTTTAGGTTGGAAGAGGATGCGAGACACTGGTGGAAACATGTTAGTCAGAAGTGGGAAGAAACGAGGGTTCCGCGTACGTGGGCGAACTTTGTCCAAGAATTCAACAAGCAATACGTCCCTCGGGTCGTACAAGAGAAAAGAGAAAGAGAGTTTTTAAATCTAGAACAACGAGAGTTAAGTGTGGCCCGATATGAGGCGATGTTTACTCGATTAGCTAGGTTTGCTCCCTATTTCATCGAAAGTGAAGAAAGGAAAGTTTGGAAATTTATTGGCGGTCTAAGGATGGAAATCCAAGATAAGTTGGCCGCGGTACAGATGCCTACGTATGTGGTGGCAGTGGAAACTGCCCTGAAAGTCGAAAGCACGATGGAACAGCTAAAAGTTAAGCGTGGACAGTTTGTAAGGCCTTCGCCTTCGGGAGGTCAAGGAGGAAGGAATTTTGGAATGAGCAATAAAATTGCCAAGACTAGTTTATCCGGTCCCCGGACGAATCCTACTAATTTCCCAGCACAGAAAAACATCACATGTACTTATTGTGGAAAGCCTAACCACACTGAAAGCCAATGCTGGCGTAAAGCAAAGAAATGCACCCGATGTGGAAGTGCCGAGCATTTCATCAGAAATTGTCCGCAATTGGGAACACCACCGGTTTCATCTCAAGAAAAGACCGGTAAGGAAGGCGGGAATCGCATGAGCAAGCCTCGGGTCCAGGGCAAAGTGTTCGCAATAAACCAAGAGAAAATTTCTGAACCTACGGTGGTGGAAGGTACGCTTCCGGTTTGCCGACATTTAGCTAAAGTATTGATTGATCCTGGATCCACACATTCCTATATATCGTTTGATTTCTTTTCAAGTTTAATGTTGCAACCCAAAATTTTACCTTATGAGTTAGAAGTAAGTACTCCGATGGGAACTTCCTGGAAGACGGATCGGATTTATGAGAATTGTGAAGTGGTAGTAGGTGGGAGAACAATGAATGCCGATCTGGTTTTGTTGCCTATAAATGCTTTTGACGTTATATTGGGCATGGATTGGTTAGCCGCACATTATGCTCAAATAGACTGCCATAAGAAAGTAGTGCGGCTATGTATACCTGGCTGTCCCGTAGTCGAGATAAGAGGAAATAAAGTTTCCCCATCAATACCAATCATCTCGGCCATAAAAGCCCGTCGATTGCTCAGAAAAGGGAATGAGGCATTTTTAGCTTACGTATTTAATAAACAGGGGGAGAAAAAGAAACTAGAAGATGTTTCAGTTGTAAAGGAGTTCGTAGATGTTTTCCCTGATGATCTACCAGGTTTACCACCGCATAGGGAAATTGATTTCGTCATTGAATTGCTACCCGGAACAGCGCCTATTTCCAAAACTCCTTACAAAATGGCTCCTGCCGAGTTGAAAGAGCTTAAAACCCAATTAGAAGAATTGCTTGATAAAGGATTCATCCGGCCAAGTTTTTCACCTTGGGGAGCCCCGATTTTGTTTGTCAAAAAGAAGGATGGAACCTTGCGGCTATGTATTGATTATCGATCCCTTAACCAAGTTACTATCAAGAATAAATACCCGTTACCCAATATTGATGAGTTGTTCGACCAACTGCAGGGAGCGTCCGTATACTCCAAGTTGGACTTGAAATCTGGGTATTATCAAGTTAGAATTCGAGAAGAAGACATAGCTAAAACAGCCCTCAACAGTCGCTATGGGCACTATGAATTTGTAGTCATGCCCTTCGGATTAACCAACGCACCTGCTACATTTATGGACTTAATGAATCGGGTATTCCAACCCTATTTAGATCGGTTTGTCGTGATTTTTATCGATGACATTTTGGTGTACTCAAAGTCTGAAGAAGAGCATGAGGGGCACTTGAGGATAGTATTGCAGACCTTGAGGGAAAGAAAGCTTTATGCGAAATTTAGTAAGTGCGATTTTTGGTTAAGACAAGTAACTTTCCTCGGGCATATTATCTCACAAGAGGGAATTTCGGTGGACCCCGATAAAATAAAGGCAATTACAGAATGGAAACAACCCTCTAATGTAACAGAAGTACGAAGCTTTCTAGGGCTGGCCGGCTACTATCGACGGTTCATTGAAAACTTTTCCAAGATTGCTCGTCCTTTGACAAGGTTACTCCAACTGAAGGTAAAGTTTGAATGGGACCAACAGTGTGAAGCCAGTCTCCAAGAATTAAAGAACCGACTAGTTACGGCCCCCATATTAACTCTACCAAATGGAAGTGATGGGTTTGTAATCTATACGGATGCGTCTAAAGAAGGACTTGGTTGTGTGCTGATGCAAAACGGAAAAGTCATCGCCTATGCCTCCCGAAAACTCAAACCTTACGAGGAGAATTACCCAACTCATGATCTAGAACTTGCTGCCGTAGTGTTTTCCTTAAAGAAATGGCGACATTATTTATATGGAACCTCTTTTGAAGTTTTCACGGATCACAAGAGCTTAAAGTACTTGTTCTCACAAAAGGAATTGAACATGAGGCAAAGACGATGGATCGAGATGATCATGGATTTTAATTGTAACATCCAATACCATCCAGGGAAGGCCAATGTGGTAGCCGATGCGTTGAGTAGAAAACCTAAACTCGCATGTCTGATGATGCATGAATGGCATTTGTTAGAAGAAATTTCCAAATGGAATCCGAGAGAAAAGAAGTCCGGAATGTTCCTCTCCCACTTACAAGCCCAACCTGCTCTAATACAAAAGATTAGAGAGAAGCAAGCAGAGGATGATGGATTGCAAAGAATAAAGGGTGAAATCAGCGGTGGGCAAAGGACAGAATTCACTTTATCATCCGATGGGATAGTAAGATTTCAAGACAGAATATGTGTTCCCGATGATGACGAGTTGAAGAGAGAAATATTAGAAGAAAACCACAAATCCAGATATACAATCCACCCGGGAATAACTAAGATGTATCAGGATGTGAAAAAGCAATATTGGTGGAATAATATGAAAAGGGAAATAGCGGAGTTTGTAGCAAAATGCTTAACTTGTCAGCAAGTGAAGGCTATTCATCAGAAACCTTTTGGAGTATTGCAGCCCTTACCTATACCCGAGTGGAAGTGGGAGCACATCACTATGGATTTCGTCATGGGACTACCTCGAACATCAAAAGGCAATGATGCGATTTGGGTAGTAGTTGATAGACTCACAAAAAGTGCTCATTTCATCGCATTCTCTAAGACTTGTTCCTTGGACAAAATGGCTGAACTCTATAAACAGGACATAGTCAGGCTTCATGGCGTCCCAGTAAGCATAGTCTCCGATAGAGATCCTCGGTTCGTTTCCAAGTTCTGGCAAGGATTACAAAATGCTTTGGACACCAAGTTAAATCTTAGCACAGCTTTTCATCCTCAAACGGATGGACAAACCGAAAGGGTTATACAGATTCTCGAAGATATGCTCCGAGCTTGTACCATTGATTTTGGAGGTAGTTGGGATCGACACTTAGCACTGGCAGAGTTTGCTTATAACAACAGTTATCAATCCACGATCGGTATGGCACCATTTGAAGCGCTATATGGACGAAAATGTCGGTCTCCAGCTTGTTGGAACGAAGTGGGTGAAAACAAAATCATTGAGTCCGAACTAGTACAAGAAACCACTGAAGCCATTAACCTTATTCGAAAACGCATGACAATTGCCCAAAGTCGACAAAAGAGCTACGCAGACAGGCGGCGTAAAGACTTGGAATTCGAAAAAGGGGACTTTGTGTTTCTCAAGATTTCACCTAGAAAAGGGATTCTAAGATTCGGGAAAAAAGGAAAGCTAAGCCCAAGATATGTTGGCCCTTTTGAGATTTTACAACGGATAGGAAAGGTGGCCTATAAACTCGCCTTACCTACAAGCTTATCTGCAGTTCATAATGTGTTTCATGTATCTATGCTTAAAAAGTATCACCCGGATCCTTCTCACGTGATAAATCACGATTCCCTCGAAATAGATAAGGACTTGACATATGAAGAAGAACCCGTTCGCATTCTTGAAGTGAAAGAAATAACCCTGCGAAACCGTTCTATTCCTATAGTCAGAGTTTTTGTGGAAATATCATAACCTCGAGGAAACCACATGGGAGAAATTGGAAGACATGATGGACAAATACCCACATCTCTTTGACTAGCAAGGCCGAATTTCGGGGACGAAATTCTTTAAGGAGGGGAGGATGTAAGGACCCGAATTTTCCTTTCGATTATATATATATATATATATAGATATACCTATATACCTAAATGTGAACAATTTACATGTTTCTATGTATGAGTGTTCATTATTTTCATACTTTTTGGTACATGTTCGTTTTGAGTGCAACATGTACACGTGTAGGATTCATTCTCGTTTTAGTTAATCGCCATACAACTATAAAATTCAAGAAATATAGGGATAAATAGATAATATATATATATATACATGGTTTATATATGTATATATACTTAGTCTTAGTAGATTTTCTTGTAACTTTTCTAACTTTTGCAAAAAAAGCCCCTAAAGTATAGGTAAATTGTATTTTCTACCCCTAGATATTATTTTCTTCCCTAATATGAATAAATTTATATAATATACAAGAAATATATTATGTTTTCAGATATTTTAAGGAAGGGGGACGAATTTTTGAAGGGGTTTTGGGAGAGAAAATAGAAAATATTAAATACTAGGCTTGTTTGGGTCTTATCCTCCAAGATTGCCAAATACAATGTATAAATACACTTGGCATACACCTTCTAGAGGTATAACTACTTGGTTGGCCATGGTTAAAGTAGAGCAACACTTAAGCTACTTAGACCCAAATACTTGGCCAATTAGGGTAATAATTAGACAAGGACTTAATGCTATTTTATTGCTATGTCTTGTTATTAGTATATATGTAATATTACTTGGAAAAATACCAAAACCACCACACACACACCCTAAAATCCGGCCACACACACACACACACTTCATTCCTCTTGTTTTCATTCCATTTTTCTAATATCCTTCAAGTCTTGAAACCCTCTCACCCCTTCAAACACTCACCCTACTTCAAACCCTACAAGGAGAAGAAGAAGACATATCAAGGTAGAAATTGGCCTAGGGCATGAGTTAGGGTTAGAACTTATCAAACTCTTAGTATTTTATCTTCCAATTAGGCCTAGGAGGTGACCACAAGTTGGTTTCCATCTTGGGTCCAAGGGGATACAATATGTGTTAATTATGTATGTGTTTATGATGCATGGTAGGTTACAATCTTTGAGTACACATGCTGAAATTTATTGAACCTATGCTTAAGTGATGCTTGAGTTCTATGTTATCATGTTTTATGCCTTCTTATAGTCTTATTTATGTGCTAGTAGTTAAAATATTAAGGGTTCAAAGCTGGAAATTTTGAGGTGTACACATGCTGAAATCACTGTTCATACAGAAACTTTGGTTTTCGAAGCTGAAAAGTTCGATTTTTGCACGGCTGGAAAATCCGAAAATTTCCAACCAAAACCTGGTTTATATACTTTAAATTCAGTGTAGAATAAGCTGTAGAAACAGGTTTTGAAAAGCTGGAGGTTTGGGTTACGAGAACTGGAAATTTCAGCGGTTGCGCGCTAAAAGTGTTTTGCGTCGCAGTCTGCAAATTCTAGCTCTCGTAAGCTGAAATCTCGGTATTTTTCCAAATAAATGTCTATTTTACAACCTTATACATATATATGAAGAGTTTCAGGAAGTTTGGAGGCTTGAAATTTCTGTTTACATGAGCTAATGTCAGTTTCGCAAAAATCGGAAATTTTGTTACTCCATGCTGAAATTTGTGCACTGGTCACTGAAACAGTTTGTGTTATGCTAAAATTGTGATTCAAATGTGTTGGAATTATGTGTGTAAGGGCCCTATATGTGTTCGGTGTGGATGGGGCTAGAGTTCGGCCGGGCGGCAATGGGCTTGCCGGTCTTAAACCAGTTCTCGCCATCCATGTCCTATTCCCATCTTGCATGGACGGAGAGTTCCATGTATTGGTTGTGGGTCGTAGGTTTTTGGCATATACTCGAGATATGACCACCGGTGTGTATAGGTTGGGTGGGAGTTTCGGTTGGAATTTGGTTTACGGCCCGGCGAGATAAGGTAGCCACCCTCCGAGGTGGAAAATGGTAACAACGTGTTGAATTGTGATGCTCTATCAGATCTGGAAATTTATATGATTTGATCATGAAAACTGAAATTCTATGGTTTTATGTGTGGTTTATGTGCTCGTATGACAATATGCAATTTCACACGAACACCTTATGTCTATGCGAATTTCTACTCAACATGTGTATATGTTGACATTGTTGCTTTCATCATGTTTTTAGCTGGATTTGAGACACCAGAAGATAGGAACGAGGAGGAGGTAGGAGGTCGCTTCGAGGCGTTTAGTTAGTTATGTATATGTATTAAGTTAGAAACTTGAAAGTTAAGAGTGTGTGCATGTAATAAATGAATTATGTAACCTCTCTTTTGGAATATAAGTATGTATGCTTGGGTTTCATTGTGTTTGTGCTAGCATATTTTGGAGAAATGGTTCTATGAGAGATGTTGCATAATTAATTAGAGGTTTCGGGGCGTCACAACGGCAATGGCGTGTCTCAAAAGCCTTGTGCCTCTAATGCTTGTGCAAATGCTCTTGGTGAACGTGAAGGGAAAAATCGTCTTATGAAATCCCCAGCTATTTATAACAGGTGGTGTGGGAAACGCCACCAGCTATTATTGCGCCTTGGCTACTATGGCAATAAAGCCTACAGTAATTATGGCAGAGCACACGCCCCCTACCATTATGACTTTTCGCCGCCAGAAATTAATGGACGGGGATGTGCCATGTCTCCCAGACAGGCGCGTGGGCTGTCAGAGGTGGAAAATCATGACTTTTCGTGCCCAACTAGCGTTTCAAATTCAAAATCCAAAAGGGCACCTAGCATACCAAAAGACAAGTCACTCTTGAAGCTGACGTCCTCGTCAAATCAAGAGTGAGGGGACTAATGATGAGCCATGTGCCACCTCACCCCGCCACATCAGCGGAAACAATCCTGACCAATTCAAGTGTGGAGCGCTGAAGCCTTGGACTAGACAGGCTGCCCTCGAATGAGGTATTAAGCCCGGCTGCCCTCGAGCGAGGGTATTAAGCCCAACTATCCTCAACCTTGTGATAATACGCCAAAGTACTCACTGCCCGAGCACCGGTACCCTCGAAGTGACCCATGGCCCCCGAGGGTGTCCAGTCCAGGAAATGAGCCTTGGGGCGCTTTGTATGAGCAGATAACCCCCAGGCTTACCCTAAGGCGCTGCGATTTGAAGGCTCTTAGGCCTCCGCGGCTCCTAGAGACCTAATAAGCACGACAGGTGGTTTCGTGGTATAAGGGGCCCTCGATGGCCTACGTATCGAGAGCAGGAACCACATACTTGGCTTCTGCCTAGCGCCCCGGCCAATGGAAGAATCCAGCTGGCGTGACTGACCAAGCCTGCACTTGCCAGCTACCTACCGGATCCTTTCTGCACATGGGTCCATCCCAATGCATTAAATGCCCTTCCATTAATGCAATCATTGGTCATAATGACCAAGATATGCATTAAATGCCAAGGAGACCCCCCATTAATGAGAAATGAGAGCAGTCGCCATTGGGAGTTCAAAAGGGGACAAAAAG
>CM047874.1:12153047-12167047 GCA_026212405.1 Petrea volubilis
TGGTGACAAGAATTAGTATTTTATTTGTCGTCATTGACAATTACCCTACATTTGGTTTTTTGGATTTTGTAAAGGAAAATAAAAAAGAATTTTTTTTTCTTTATTTTAAATGATAGTATTTTTTACTTTAATTTTTGATTCTTTTCATTTTCTTTCTACTTTGCCATACCAAATTCTTTGTTCCAAAAATAAGTTTAGTAACACACCTATAATAACAATTTTATGACAAAAAGAATTGTCATTAGAATTTTTTGAATAAGATTTCATTGTTACAAGTTGTCAACATATGTCTGTTACTAATTATGAATATTAGATTATGTTGCCATCCTTAATATTGTGTAAATTATATTTTATGATAATATAATTTTATTATCACTAAATACATATTAATTATAATTTTTTTATTACCATTTGTTACATTGTCATCGATTTATATATTTTCTTATAGTGATACATGGTTTGAATACGGCCAACATTTTCAACACTTTTTGTGAAAGTTTTCAATATTCTATTTTAAAAATGTACTTGGACCGCCATGAATCTATTTTTGACCATCTTTGACCAATTTCAAAGAACAAAATGCCCCTTGAGTTTACATGTGAGACCATCCTATGTTACGTGTCGACGGGTGTATTGTGACACTTTAAACATAATAGACGTGTGCAACTCTAATATTTTCTTTCTTTTTTTCAAAATTACAATTTATATTATATATTCGGTTAGTAGCCTCTCCATAATTTTTGACATTTGTCACGATAGCGATATGACTTTTCTATAAGAAACATCATGTATTACTATTGTCAATTTTAATAGAAAAGAAAAATAAAGCTATTATAATTTTATTATGACTAGAAAAGCAAGTTGTAATTACTGTATTTATGAAAACTGCAATTACGATATCAAAAGTATATCAATTATACTGAAAAATAAATTAGTCTTTTCATTTTTTTATGATGTATCATATCGAAACACAGAAAAAAACAATTATTCATTTTTAATTCAGAATATTGGTCAAATATTGTTATTGTCATATTGATTGCATTAACCTAAGAGAATGTTCATACATATAAATTAGATATATATGACAATGGTTGGATTTGTCATTGGGAAAATATATTGTTGAACATTGTAAAACGATCCTACAAGTAGTAGAGAGTTTATAAGTAAATATTAAAGAAAAAAAAGAAAAATAAGGCGGATAAGAAAGATATAATTTAGAGAATGAGATTTATTTTTAACACAACACCAATATTATGTTCAATGATAGCAAAAATCACGCCATCCAAATATTACATAAGTGCCCCTTTGCTCGTATCAAGTTGCCTAAATGTCACGAATTTGTCCTCTCAAGCTTCTGTACAACATTTAGCCCCTCATTGCACCTCACGAACTAGCTAAGCCAGTCTGTTCCCGAACGTGCTCGTGTGTGTGAAGAGTATAAAAAGATGACACACTAAAGAACAAATAACATATGAGTATTACTTGGAATACCTTTTGTATTCACTAACACTCAATCATGGGATGATTTATAAATGAAATGATTACTCCTATTTATACTAGTCACCTTCTCCAATGGACGGTGATCAACTCAATCCTACGACTAATATCAACCTTCTAGACTATCCAGAAAGATAATTATAATGAAGTATTCTGGAACCCTACTATTTAGAATATTCTAGAAAATTCTTTTACCTTCTATATAATTCTACAATTTTTAGTATATCTTAAAGTTGGGTAGAATCTTCCTAAACCTACACACCCTCGTCACTCTCTTGTATGCATCACGCAGTGCTCAAACTGTCGAGACGTGACATTTTTACACACCCAAATTGACGATGCCCTCATTGTCGTGGAGTTATTAGTCTTGTCCCATCCCTCTTTCGAGTGTATCCGTGTATGCTCAAACTATCGAGCTGTGACATAAAGCTCCCTATTTTAACTCTTCACTTTTTTTGTTTCTATGAAAAAAAAAAGTTTATTTTGGAAAGTACAACCTTATTTTTAGATAGATGCAAGATGGAGTAGGGTTGTGGGGCAAGGGTGGAGGTTGTATCGAATTAAAATTTATATGTATTTTGTTGAAAAGTTTTACCACCCCCCTCACCCCCTAATTATTGAATTAACTTTAATATTCATAGACATTAGACCTCCCCAAATAAAATTTTTTAATTCCTTCCTGGAACGCACAATATTTAAAAAATCCTATCAGATAAGTACAGCTATGACCATTTTTCTTTGGACGCTATTGGTTTTTCTCAATTGCAATGAAAACAATTTTGCTTGTCTCAAAAGAGAGTTGACTTCTCAGGTTGATTTCCAATATAGCTTTATTAAGTTGGTTCGTTAAATTCCTAATCCACTTGAAAAGAATAATGACATGACTCATCCAAAGGTTAAAGGTTGCCAAAGAATCCTCCATTTGTGATCAACCGCCGCGTTAGGCCGCATCCCAGTCCTCAATAGCATCTTAATCTTAATATTCTCTTAAATGGGGACAATTACAACAGTCGATATGTAATCATGAATCCAAATGTTATACTATTTAATAAATGATACAATATTATTTCTTGTATAACGGAACTGCCGTATTCTTTTAGTGAGGTTATCGTTTGTATATTTAATTACTTTTGTCCAATGGAGTAATCATTATATCTAACCACTTAGGGCACTGCTACAAGTGCGGAAGCCTCGTGAAAGTTTTAAACTATTCACAATAGGGTTGTTTAAAATAAGATGATCTTTGTACTGGATTAAAGGTAGGCAAATGAGTAGTTTTAAAAACTGCGAGAGTACCCAACGACGGAGTCAGGGAGGTTGGTGGTGGCGACCGTCCTTTCTCAATTTTTTTAAAAATTATTTTTTAGCATATGTATTTATTAGAATTTTGAATTTTCTCCCTTCCCCCTCCCACTTCCCCACCCCCACCCTCTAAAAAAAATTGACTTTTATATTAATTATATAATATTTAATTTTCTCAGCTCTATTTTATTTTTAATGATTTATTTTTATGCAATTTTATTTATCATAATTAATTAAATTTTCTCTCTCTCTTTATCTTTCCTCTCTTTCGCATTCTTCTCCTCAAATTAAAATACTAAAAATTCTATTTGATTTTGCTTCTCTCTTATATTTTAATTAAAACACCAAAAATCCTATTAGAATTTTTTTTCGCACATGCCCTACAATATTCAATTTTTTCTTCAAAAATAGCGTACAAGAAGGTATTGTGTACTAATTTTGAAATTTATATATTTATTATTTCCCTTTTTTGTAATTGAATTTTTTCTATAGATTTGAATTTTAGGATTGTTGATATGGATCTTGATACTTGTTCAATATTGAACTTAATGAATCTTGATGTTTATTTATTGGGCTATTGAACTTGAATGAATCTTACTAATTTGAAACTTCATATTTAATTAGAAGTGATTTGAGAAATGTGATGACGGAGAAAAGAAAAGATATTTTTTGAGTTTTAAATATATTATTTCATTGTAAGAACAAAGAGAGAGAAAAAAAAAATCTATTTTAATACTTTTTGAATTTTGATTATATATATCATTATGTGGGTTTATGTCAATTTTGTTGAGTATTGTTAAAAAATTCTTTGTTAAGTATTTTTCAGAAGTAGTTCATTGTCCACTAGATTTGCTGCTTTTGAAATAGAAAATCGCTTATTATTTTTTCCAGCATCATTTTTTATATATGGCTTTAATTGTAGTACTTATATATATATATTGTAGCACTTCAAATTAGTCATATACACATAAATATAATAATATTTGTTATTTTATATATTAATATTATATATAACTCTTATATTTATACATTTTTGATAACTCTATTTTATAGAGTTATTTTGGAGCTTTATCTTGTGAATGTTAGCCCAATTTAAGTTAAATTACTAGTTTTTGGTTAGGGAAACTTAATTTATTTCACTTATTCTCTTTCCTTTTTGCAAAAAAGATATTGGAGAAAATAAAGCAAAAACACATAAATTACATGGAGGAAGACCTCGCCTAGGCGGGAATATAAGCCGCCTAGGCAGCATGGAAAGAAACTATAAAATAGATTTCAGAGGCATCTCCTCCTAGGCAACTAGCATCTCCCACCCAGGCAACATTTCAGACCAATTTTCCAGAGGCTTAACCGCGAAGAGACAAAGACTACCGCCTAGGCGGCAGTCTATATTTGGAAACGGGTAGATTTGATGGTTTTGTTATTTTCTGCCTTAAAAGGGGGAGATATTTTTCCGAGAAAGAGGCAGAGGGGATCTGGTAAGAAAAACCTAGAAGAAATTGTAGGATCTAAGTCGCTGAAGGAGCCTTGGAGAAGAAGATTTGCGCCATAACTAAGTTTTTCTTCTTTGAATCTCTTTCCTGTTATTCATGTCTATTTTCTGTATAATTTCTTCCATGGATTCTTTTTTGTATGGCGAACTAGATCATTTTCTAAGTCTTTAATAGAACCTTGTATTGATTTTTATTGAAACCCTATGAATCTCTATTAAGTACTCTGCATCTCAATTGTTTTGTTTTGGTCTTAATGCGTTCTAGTGATTGGCCACCGTTAGAATTGATTTGTCAACCTTGATTGAGCTCAAGAGAGGATTTCATGGTTTAGAATTGAACAAAGCAACCTAAGTTTATCATTCCTTTGGGAATATAATTCATAGGAAGAACGAGAGTACCAACTTACCTTGGGTAATCCTTCGAAATTGATTCTTAATGCTATTATCTAGGTTCAATTCTAATAGAGATAATAGAGGATTAATCTGGTTAATAATGTTTATGCTATATCGAGAGAATAGTTTAGATACAATAGAATTTCAAATTATTGAGCATGCTTTGTCACTTGATAGAGAGGATTAGGAAATTCGATTAAAAAATATACAAGGGAAAGTTAATGACCTAGGTTACTTTATCTTGGTATTCTTCTGTAGTTTATTGCATTTTTGTTTTATTTTACTTGTTCTCAATTTCACAACTCTCTCATATTTACTTTTAATTGCTCGAATTAAGAAGTCACAATTTGTGTCAAGAAAATTAGAAAAATTGCTTAGGAATTAGTCCCAGTGGGATCGATATTTTTATACTACTTGTGCGATACGTACGCTTGCGTGTGCGCCTACCAACGCAACAATGTTACCTATTGTACAGGTTATATATTTACAACTATAACCTGTTGTTTAGATTTTAGTTACATATTACTTGTTGTTTATCTACGACTCTAAATTTTATTTTATTTTATTTTGTGTGGAACTACATTAAGCCTGATATATCATATCCATTCATCATTATAATGTTTTACTAATTTCTATTAAATAATATTTCTTATTTGATATCAACAAACAATTGATTGCTTCATAATATATTAATTTGAATAAATAAAATTAATTTATATCAATTTTGTTGGAGTTGAAATCAATAATTGATTTTCAAAATTAATTTAACTTAAATTAATATACTTATTAAGTGAAAAATAGAAAATTAACTGAAAGTTTATAATTATAGTAATTATATGGAATTTCTATGTAATAGCTTATATAAATAAGCATCATTAATAGAGTTGAAATCAATAATTTGTTTTAAAAATTAATTTAACTTGAAATTAATATACTTATTAGGTAAAAAATAGAAAATTAACTGAAAGTTTTTAATTATAGTAATTATATAGAATTACTATGTAATAGCTTATATAAATAAGCATCATTAATATAGGTGGGCATCTATCTTTTAGTTTGGACATAATTTACTTTAAAATATTATCAATTACTATGCATTATACGCATTTTATATCTCATAAACCATGCTACATATGTTCATAGACAAAGAAATAGTCACAAAAAAAAAAAAAAACAACCAATTATGATTTGAAATTAGATGTCTGCCACACAAAGCCCTTTAAACAGTTTTTTACATCCAAAAAGGCCCAACGGTAATTTTTTTTTTGGAAATTAAGTCACCCTCCATCTTCACTTACCAAAATAACATCTTAAATTACAAAACCAAATGAATTATGAATATTTCTTAAGTCATTTAGTACTTTATAGTCATTTATTTCAATGATGTTTTCCATCAATCAAATTTATTTGAGAAATTATTTCTTGATTTTAAAAACAATATGTAAATTGTTAAAATATTGTTTTGAATTTTAAGATGTATAAAGTATAGTGAAACAGCTTTAGTTTTAAATATGAATGAACTAAATTAATAAAAGTACTTATAGAAATTTAAATTAATTGTGACAAAAAATTTCCAACAATAATTATTAATACTGGCCATAAAGTAATCTATAATTAAATATTAATAAGATTAAATTAATGCAACGGCAACGTCGTTTGAAAAGTGAGGTAAAATTTTTATAAAGGTTTAAATAAATAAATAAATAGTGTGAATTACTAATCAAGTGAAATGCACTATGCACCCTCAAAATAAGTCATTTAGACATTTTGCACCCCGAAAAATAAAAATCAACACTTCATGTCCTCAAAATCACTAAGTGGTGGCACTTTGCACCCTCAAACTCGTATGGTTTAGTACTTTGCTTCCTACCAAGCCAAATTTGGACACTTTGCGTCTTTCATAGAATCATTAAATAATTATATTCATATATTCCTCCATATTAAATTCTAGAATTTGAAAAAAAGCATCTTAAAATAAAAGCTTTACATAGAAAAATTACATCAAACATAATTATAATTTTTTATATTAATGGGCTAAATAAATTTCTAACATTAACCCTTGAATTTTAACTCATCCCTTCTATTTTTTAATTAAATTAAGAAATTATTAAACTGGAATTTTTTGAGAAAAAGTTTTCTTTTGATTTCTAATTTTGGTAATCGTTACTTACGTTACTAACGTAATTCTAATTCTTTGTATGTTCCACATTTTTTTGTATAAATAAGTAAAAAGTTTGAAATTTTATTAACTTGTTGCTAATATGTCAATTAACTTTAAAAAATATTTTGTACTGGTTAAGAACATTGGATATTTTGACCAAAAAATGTCCATGTAGTTAGATTATATATATACACTAGCAATATCGCACACTCTACGTGTGTGCAAAATATTAAAAATATATATTTCAATTTAGTACTTAATTTTTCTTTAGGAAGGGCAATTTTTGTAAAATTAAAAAAAAAAAAAACTACCATTTTAGATACAAAGTAACTTTCTTTTTATAATAGTATAGATATATTAATTATTCAAAAATTTTAAGAAAATCTGAAAAAAAAAAAGTTATTGATTTAATTAACCCTAAACTATAAAAAAGCAAAATTACTCGTTCAACATTGAAACTAAATTTGTGCTTCTTTTAATTTATCTTTCTTAAAATTTAAGAAAATATTTGTTACATACAAAATTGAATTTATTAGAATTACAAGCATCATTCATAATATTGAAATCCTTCTTTAAGTTTCAAGGCATAAATGATTAACATGAAGACATGTGCAATTCAATCCAATTTGAGTGTGTAAAATGTGAAATTGAATTATACATGGTGCAAAGTATCAAAATGTGGTAATTTCAAGTTATATAGTGCCCTCTAAGTTTGTGTTTTTGATCGGGAAATATATTTGGGTGCAAAATTAAGGGTATAAAATGTTGGTTTTTATTTTGGGTTAATCACAATTTGCATCCCCGTGCTTTGATTGTTGTGCCATTATCATCATCATGTTTAAAATGTCGCATTTGCACTTCTCTATTTAACAGTGACACAACTACGATGACAACTTAGTGATAGTAGAATCTTGTCTCAAAATCCTAATGACAGTTTATTTATTTATTTATTTATTTTGGTCACCAAATTGTCACTATAAATGTGTTGCTAACTCTCAATAGTGACGACTAAAACACTAATTTTTATCACCATTGAGTGATACTGTGAGAACATAAAAGTTGTTATTATTGAAAAAACTTAATTAATGATAAAATAGAGGGTCTTCTCACTTAATACAATTATTGGTGAAAAGTTTTATATTGTCACTTTTATAACCTGTCACTAATATTACTTTTTCATGGGGTGAAATTAAAATACTCTATCTTGGTTTAAAAATTATAAATACCCTTGAATGTTTAAGACCTTCTTGTAAACATTAATAGAGATATCTAAAAGATGAATATCCCGCAACCATAGTAATCAACACGGTCATCAAAAGATGCATCCCGTCAATTTTACTCTTCCACCAACCTTTGTAAAGTAATTTCACTTTATACTATCAAGATCACCACCAAGCATCACCAAGAGATTCACCTTCTCATGTATGACAGAATCCTTCAATCAATTTTACTATTCTATCAACCTTTATGAAATAATTTCACTTTATACCACTACGACTACCATTGGGCTAACCATCTATGATATGATACTACTGCTACTTTTATTTTTTAATTGACTTCATAAATAATTTTTACATCTTAAACTTGTCAAGAATATGTGTATCCCATCTTAAAACCTCACTAAAAACACTAGAAATACAACCCACAATTATGTCTCATTATGATGAAGGATGAAATTTGTTGAACTGATACATACATCGAGAGGTATTTTTAATTTTTAAACCATAAGTACTAATTTGTAATTATACTATACCTTAAAAGCTACAAATATAATTTGTCCAATTTTTTTTTATAAAAATTATTTATAGTGAAACTTTTTACAAAAGTGGCTCAATTACTAATCTATTGAGACATTTTTAAAAAAGTACTAGGTAAGTGTGCCTAATTAGAATTTTTTTTAATAGCGATGGAGATATTCTAAATTAGTTTCAATTCTATGAGGAATTTCTAATACAAAGAGAATATTAATTGGCAGTCAGGTGATCCAGTGGTCGTGGTGGTCCGACGGCTATGTAGTTGGGTGTTGAAAAATTGGAGTTGATTTTTCAAGGCTTTCTTTTCTTTTCTTTTCTTTTTGTGGTAATGAAGAGTAACAAGGTGAATTACACCTCAACAGACTCTTCGGGCGCTATGACACTAATGACCTCCTGAGGAGGGGATTCCCAAAGAACCACCTTATCTTTAATATCATGTCCAAGTTTCGCTAGCACATCTGCTACTCTGTTGCCCTCTCTCTTTGTGTGTTTGATACTTAGGTTCCAAGGTTCCTCGTGAATGCTCTACAATCCTCAATTAAGTTTGCAAGAGGGTGTTCACCAACATTCGTTTAATTGACCATTTTGTAGACCTCTTCGGAATCAATTTCGACTTCAATGTTGTGGACTCAGCGCTCCCATGCAAGTAAGAGACCATGGCAGAGCCCAAGTAACTCTGCCACCATGATCATTACCTCATCAAGTTTGGTGCTAAACCCCACTATCCACTTTCTGCGATCATCTCTAACCAAACCTCCAACCAAAGCGCTATTCTGGTCTACAATATGACTTTCGTCGGTGTTTAGTTTAACCCATCCTACAGCCGGGTTTTTCCATGAGATGTCCTATATGTCTTTCAAACACCTTTTCTATTTGTGTTTTGCACACTCTAATAGGTCTAAAGCTAATAGTTTCATACCAGCTACGGTTTCCCCTAGGGGCTGAGGTGCATTTTGAATAACATGATTATTTCTGGCTTTCCAAAGAGACTAAAGAGTAGTAATAAAGATAATTGGCCATGGGCAATTGGGGATAACAATGTTACGAAAATGGGCCAGTAGATTAGTGAAAATCCAGTCATGGTGGCTAGTTGTAAGGAAGCTAGAGAATTCAGTTGCGATGATGATGTAATCCCAAACTTTCCATGCACTTGGGCAGTGAAACAAAACATGTATAACACTCTCCTCACCAAGGTTACATCTAGTGCACATATCAGAGTTACCCATATTTCGTTTGAAACGTAAGGCACTAGTGAGTAACTGGTTATAGTGGCAAAGCCATAAAAACATTTTTAGTTTTTCAGGAAAATTTTAGGCCCAAATCCACTTTCAATTTTTATTCGTTTGTGGAGGGGCACAAATGGATGTTTGAAGGCATGTATATGCCGATTTACAAGAGAAAACGCCATTCGTGGTTCCTTCCCAAATCTGAGTGTCGGGTTCTCTGTATTGAGAGGGATTGGTGAGCCAAACATCCCCTTGTTTGAGGTATTTATTTCGATAAATTTGGCCACTCTCATTCTTGACCACTCTCTACCCGACTTTAGCTAACATCGCCATGTTACACTTACGTGAGTCCCTAACACCCAGCCCACCCTCGCTTTTGGGCCGAAAAACCTTGTCCTATCCAACAAGGTACACATTTCTCGACTCGACAAGTGCACCCAAAAGAAAGTCACGATTGATCCTATTAAGCTCATAACAAACTTTGGAAGGGAGCTAGTTGGTATGCATACTATATACTGGTATGGCCGACGTCACCGATTTGATCAAAGTAGTCCTACCTGCAAGATTCAAATTATTGGCCTTCCATGTTGATAATCAATTTCGCACTCTATCAACAAGCTCGAAGAAGGAATTCTATGAATGTCGACCTTGAGCAATATGGATCCCAAGATATTTACCGAAATTTTCAGTTTTTGGCATTCCAAGAATTTGGCTAACAACATTTTGGAGGTGGGGATTGGTTTTAGGGGAGAAGTAAACTCTAGACTTGGCTTGGTTCATGCTAAGACCCAAGGCATCACAAAATTATTGGATAACACCCCTAATGGTTTGGGCAGTTTTGATATTCACCCTACCCGCAAGAATGATATCATCGGCAAACATCATATGTGACAGTTTGGGTCCTCCCTGACAAAGTGGGATGGGTTTCCAATCACCATTCCCCACCGTTCCGTCAATGAGGTACTCGAGTCGGTCCATACAAAGAACAAAAACATATGGGGAAATAGGGTCACCTTGTCTAAGCCCACAATTAGTGGTGATAGGATCAAGGGGTTCCCCATTCCAGAGAATACGAGGTTGGACAGGAGTGACATATGAGAGAATAAGATCAACGATGGGACTAGGAAAATTAAAGAATTCAAACGTTTACTTGAGAAATGATCAATTGATCTTATCATAGGCTTTTTCCAAGTCGACCTTGAGAACTTGCCTCCTTTTCTACTAGTCGACTTGTGGATAGAGTGAATGAGTTCTTGAATGACAAGGACATTGTCATGTGTGCTTCTTTTGGGGATAAAACTACTTTGCAGTGTACTAACAATATCATGCCCCGGATTCGGAATGTGGCATAGCGATGCCCCTTAGCTTGAAAGGACTGAGAGACACCAAGTCACGGAAATCAAAACATACTAAAAACCATAAAATATTTATTGAAAAGCCTTAGTCAGACATCACAGGGGAAAAAGATAATAATCCTAATTATTACATCTCCAGTTAAAAAACATAAATAAAAACTAATCTATAATAGTCTTAATAAATAGTCATTCAAGGAAACAACAAAAATAAATAGCAATAACTAAAATTCTCTAAGTACGGTCTCTTTCAATCCAATCGCCAACCCCAAAATTGTCCTTTGTCACTCTCATCGGGACTATCTTCTGCAAAATAGTTATTAGTGGTATGAGCGCACTCGCCCAGTAAGGGATTTTTTTGACCCTCTATTGGATTTGAGCAAGTTACATGTATATATAACATAAAAATCACACTTTGCAAACATAGACAAATTTCAAAAATTAACATTTTCCACTTTGAAGTAACAGAATAAATAACAAACAAAATCAGACCAATTCATTTGTGTATCCATGCTCGTGAACATTTGGAATTTCTATTGGCCCACTTGATCAAGCCCTAACTATAATCACATTAGGTGGGTTCGGACACTACTATTATTACCCGTAGGTGGGCCTTAACTATAACCCCGTTAAGTGGGTTTGGAATCCACTATTGTGACGGCCCGGTAATCCTTATTATTTAAATAATTGATGTAAAACATTATGCTTGTTGAAAAGTTCATTATTGTTTGATATTTTCAAATTTTAGAATGATTTTGAGGTTAATTTACAATTTGAACGGTAACGTACTAATTTTCGAATTTGATTACTATTCTTGGAAAATTCATCTATTAAATATTTATGAGTTTTCAAAAACAATATAAATAAGTATTCTAGACTTTTATGCATGAAAAAGATGCAATTTTGAATAAATTACATGATTTTCCATATTTTAGAAGAATTTGACATTCTAACACAATTTTAGAAATTCTATGTCCTAAATTACAATTTTTGAAAATATAACTAAAACATTTTTAATTTCTGGGAAATATACATATAATTTCAGATTTATAAAGATTAAATTTCAAAAATTTGGAATTTTTCTAAATTAAGTATGAATTTTCGGATTTTATGCCCTAAAACCCTAATTTTCGATTTTTACAACAATAAATAAATACAAATTCGAATTTTAATTAAATAAAGATATGATTTTAGATTTTATAAGATTATGATAAGATTTGGATATGATTAGATAAAATTATGATAAGATTAGGATAAGTTATGATAAGATAACAATAATTAGAAAATGACTTAAAGTATATAATAATTGTATTTCTTGTCCTAAACTCTATAAAAAGGGGGCCATTATCTTCATTTCCACACACACAACACAAATCCCGCCTATACACACACTCCATCACTAACTCTACCCTTAACACCAAAAACACTCCATATTTATAAAATATCTTCCACCCACATATGTATATATATAAACACTTCTTTTTACATACATATATACCTATTATCCTTCCATATAGCCCTTTATATACCCTTTTTTTTTCCTAAAAACATTTGAAGGTAGGAATTTTGCTTAATTACATAAGTTTAGTTGTTCTATGCTTTTACATACTTGAGTGCTATTAAGCCTAGGAATCATGTTTTACTACAAGTTAGATGCCACCATATTTATAGTACTCCTTAATTGTAATTATATGCTCTAGTTTATGCTCATGCCTGATTATGTCCAATATATGCTCTCTAATAGCATGAAATCATGATCCTTATGTGAAATTATGTGAGAATATGTTTATGTTATTTGTGCATGCTGGGCCCAAATGTGTTTTCGGTGTAGATGGGGCTAGAGTTCGGCCGGGCGGTAGTGGGCTTGCCGGTCTTAAAGCAGTTCTCGCCATCCATGTTCTAATCTGATCTTGCATGAGCGAAGTGCTCCATGTATTTGTTGTAGGGAATTGGCATAGCTAGTCTCGAGATATGGCCACCGATGTGAATGGATGAAATTGATGTGGACGGATGGAATATTGGGATTAATGATGTGAACGGTTGGAATATTGTACTGTGGGAGACATAAGGGAGTCACCAATAAGTGACTCGAAAGGTAATATTATGTGAAATTTTATGTGAGATATAATGACTATGTGCACATGTTATACACACAAGCACCTTATATGATTAAATGAAAATTTCTACTCAACTGTCGCGTTGATTCTTCTTTACGTAAATATTTTTAAACAGAAATGAGATAGCGTATTAGAGTGGTGCAACGGAAGCGTTTGGAGGCCTTTTACACAATAAACTTTCTTTCGCATTCTTTTTGAAAATTTTAACTTTTGTATTTTGTACAAATTTTATGTGAAAATTATTATTTACTTTTAATTAAATATAAAGGAATTTTGGAGTCGTTACAACTATTATTACCCATAGGAGGGCCTTAACTACAACTCCGTTAAGTGGGTTCGGAAATTGCTACTGTACCCGTAGCTCGGTCAGAAATTACGGAACTCGTTCCTATTAATATTATTCCAAGTGCTCATAGTATGTTCATATATACACATATAACACGTCACGAAATAATTTTAGCCTTTCGTATAGAAAATTCGTAAAATAGCATGCTCAAATCCACTTTTTTTATACAAAAATAACTTTTTCAAAAAATGAATAAATTTAAGAAAAACAAATTTTCATAAAATAAATAGATCGAGGGAAAAACTAGTTACCTCAATCAATAGGTTTCTTAAAATTCCAATAACTTCGTAGTTAAGTCCTACTCCGGATCAATAAAATCTAATAATATCTAAAAATTAGGGCCAAGGTAATCTATAATGA
>CM047874.1:12167547-12193412 GCA_026212405.1 Petrea volubilis
ATCACCCCTATGTAAATATGAGTCATGCAAGTGTACATTTTCTAGAAATATTGCTACAAGAATAAACAAGAACAATGCAAGTGTAAACGTTGAAGAATAATCTTAGAAAAATATCTTGTATTAAATAAAATCTGATTTTATTGTCCTAATCTTATAAAATCTAAAATCATATCTTTATTTAATTAAAAAAATCGAATTTGTATTTATTTATTTTTGTAAAAACTGAAAATTAGGGCTTTAAGACATAAAATTAGGGTTTAGGGCATAAAATTCGAAATTCATAATTAATCTAGAAAATTTCCAAATTATGAAATTTAATCTTTATAAATCTGAAATATATGCATATTTCCCATAAATTATAAATTTAACATATAACTTTCGAAAATTGCAATTAAGACATAGAATTTCTAAAATTGTGTTAGAATGTCAAATTCCCTCTAAAATTTGAAACATTTGTAATTTATTCAAATTGCATCTTCTCCATGCATAAAAATCTAGAATACTTATTTATATTATTTTGAAAACTCATAAGTTTTTAATAGACGAATTTTCCAAGAAGGGTAATCAAAATTCGAAAATTAATATTTTACTGTTAAAATTGTAAATTACCTCTCAAAATCAACTAAATTTGAAAACAAGTAATAAGGACATTTTCAAGAAGCATGAGGTTTTATATCAAGTATTTAAATATAAGAATTATCGGGTCGTCACAGGGCTGACCCGTCCAAGCTCGATTACTGTAGAGGGCCGGGTTGGGCCGAGCTTGTCTTGAGGTGGGCGGGCTTGGAAGGGTGGGGCTAGGCCCAGCTCGGCCCATGAACCTAGGTTTGGTGGGTTGGGCCTGGCGGCCGGGCCTGGGCCGAGTTTTTTTCAGGCTGAGCTTGGTGGATTGGGCTAAGTGGGGTCTACATTTTTTGTTTTTGGTTTTATTTTTACAAATATATATTTTCTTTATATTTTATGTCCTATATCTAAATATTAACTAGTATTTTTTTCTTAAACTTATTCAAGTACTTATTACTTTTTGTTATGGTTTTCAATAATAAAATGAAAATTAACCTTACTATATATATATCTATATATATATATATATAAAATCTAATAACTTTTATTAACTTCAAAATATTGGAGTGTAAATATGAAAACTACAAAAAATATTACATAAGATTTAATAAAAAGAATCATTTATTACATCAAGAACTAATACAACTTTAATCCAAATATATTATAAATATGCCCAAGTATATATATATATATATATATATATATCAATATATGTATGTCAATATATATCTATTATAAATATGTCCGAGTAGAGGTGTCAAATGGGCCGGGCCGGCCCACGAGCCCGCCGGCCCACGCCGGTCCGGGCCCGGCCCATGAATAGTGACAGGCGGGCTGGGCTGGGTTTTGTGTAATTTGTGGGCCCCTATTGGGCTTAATGATAATAGCCCAGCCCAGCCCGACCCAGGCCCATCAAAACCCGAAACCAGGCCCAGGCCCGAGCCCATGACCGGCCCGTGCACAGGCCCGACCCAGGCCCGGCCCAGGCCCGTTTGTGTGTATATATATAAAAAAATTATACTTATATTTATATAATATAATATAAATATAACATATTATATAAATATAATATATATATGTATATTATACAAATATAAATATACATATGTATATTATATAAATATAAATATATATATATTATACAAATATAAATATACATATGTATATTATATAAATATAAATATATATATATATATGATATAATAATATTATATAAAAAAGAATAATCACATAGCCACAATATTTGACCAAATTTCCTGATTTACCATTTCTCATATTTCTACTATTCAAATGATCCTCCACTTATACCTCACACAAATTTTAGTCCTACCACTAGTGATTCAATTACTTCAACAAGACCATTTAATATACGCACATCTTCACCACAAACAATAGATGAAGAACATGAATTAATTTATGAAAACACGAATGCACCTCCCAATAGTCGTCCTTTAGATTTAGACGATGATATTCCTACCACAACTAGGACTAAACCACCTATTAGAAATACAACTAGTAACGTTTGGAATTTTTTTACGAAGATAATGATCGTAAAAAGCTATTTGTAATATTTGTAAAAAAGATTTTAAATTTACTAAAAATAGTGGTACTGGAACAATTACTAGGCATTTAATAATGTACATCAAGGTTGGGATAGTATGGATAGTTCATCCGGCCATCACAACAATTTTTACACCAATCAACTAGTGGTTCAATTCAAACTTTTAAATATATCAAAGTGAACAAAGAAATTTATTTTCCCAAATGGTTGTTGGAGCGGAATTACCTTTTCTTTTTGCCGAAAATCACTATATGCGTAAATGGGTTAGTAAAGGATTGCAACCACAATATAAACCAATTTCACGAAATACATGTTATAAGGATGGTTATAAACAATATGAACAAGAATAATTAGATTGAGAACGCATTTTTCTACTTTAACTTCAAAAATTTCTCTTACGTCGGATATGTGGCGAGGTAGGGGTAATTTACATTATATTTGTATTACGGCTCATTGGATTAATGAAGATTTTTTTCTTGAAAAAAGAATTATTGAATTTGCATTGCTTGATCATCCGCATACCGGTACACATATTTATGAAGCTATTATTGATTGTTGTAATTATTGGAATATTGGTGATAAAATTTTATCCATGTCTTTTGATAATGCTACAAACAACACTAAAGCCATAGAACATTTGATTAAAGATTTTAAACCCTTGTTTGATGGTAGATTTTTTCATGTTAGATGTATTTGTCATATTATGCATCTTTGTGTTCAAGATGGTATGTCTTCTATAACTCCGTATGTTGATAAAATTAGATCATGTTTGACACGCATTATGGCTTCCTCCGTAAGAACACAAAAATATAGGCGTTTAGTTAAAACAAATAAAATGGAATTTAAAATACCATATCTTGATATTAAAACTCGGTGGAATCTACTTATAAGATGTTAATGGAAGCATATCCATATGCAAAATTAATAACACAATTAATTAATCAAGATTTGCAAGATTTTATTTGCGAAACCGATTGGGAAATTATTAATGTCCTTGCTCCTCTTTTAGATGTATTTCTTGACGTGACTAATACTATGTCCGGTTTATATTATCCAACTTCTAATATTATGTTGCCTCAAATGATTAAAATTGTTAAAATGTTTCATCAACATAGAAATGATAATAATGTAGGCACTATTATTAAAGATATGGAAGATAAATGGAATAAATATTATACTAAACTTCCTTGCATTTGTCTTTTATCTTGCGTTTTTGATCCTAGATGCAAATTAACTGGTTGTAAATATTTGATTGACGAATATTATACTTATCTTAGGTTAGAAAGTGAAATAGACATAGAAGAAGAAAAATTGGAAATTCAAACCATAGTTTATAATTAGTTGAAATGTATTCTTCTACTTCATCTTTTCAACAAGAAACTAATTCTCCTACACAAGAATCATCATCGAGTAAATCCGAAAAATCTATATTTTCTTGTTTAAATTCATTAAAAAGGAGTAGAAATACATCTAATAACTATTCATATGAACTAACACATTATTTGCATCTTGATATACTAAATGATACAAATGGTGACTTTGATGTTTTAGAATGGTGGAAGTCGGAAAAAAATAATTTTCCAATTCTTTCAACTATTGCACGTGATCTACTAACATCTCAAATACCAATATGGAAGTTCTTCAATGCCTCCTATGTACGATTGGCAAATGATCCCGGATTAAAGTTGTATAAATTCTTGATGTAAAAATGATTTTTTTTGTTAAACCTTTATGCAATATTTTTTAAAGTTGTTAAATGTACACTCTCATGTAGTCATATTTTAAAGTTAATAAAATTTATTAGAGTATTTTTTTTTATAGTAAAGTTCATTTTCATTTTATTATTCAAAAGTCAAAACTATAGGCTATAATATAAAAGTAATAAATACTTGAATAAGTTTAAGACAAAAATACTAATTAATATTTAAATATGAAATATAAAGTATGTAGGATAAGATCTTTTTAAAGGGAAAAAAAAAAAAAGTAAGGCCCGGCCCACAAAAGCTCGGCCCAGGCCCGGACCAGCTAGCCAAACATGGGTTCATGGGCCGAGCTGGGCCCAGCCTTGCATCTCCCAGCTCGGCCCAGGCCCAGCCCACCTCTGGAAAAGCCTGGCCCAGCCCAGCGCGCTACAGTACCCGGGCCTGACCGGCCTGAGCCGGGCCGGCCCAGCCCGACCCATTTGACACCTCTAGTGTGCAGTATTTTCACAATTACGAAGTGTTTTTTTTTCCCCGAATTTTCAAACTATGGGAGGTTTGTAGCAACTTTGCAAAATTAAGGAGTGTGTGTGGGGGGGGGGGGGCTGCCCCCCTTCAATTTTTCAAAAATTCAACTGGATTTTACTTCTTTACTTTATCCCAATGAAAACAATTAAAAATCCTATTATAATTTTTCTTCTCTCACAAACTCTATAATATTCAGCCTTTTCTTCAAAAGCAATGTGCAATGTGCAATGAGGTATTGCATACTAATTTTAGAATTTATACATTTATTTATTTTTTTTATAATTAATTTTTGCATAGAGAGTTGAATCTTAAGATTGTTGGTATGATTCATGATACTTGTTCAATATTAAACTTAATAAGTCTTGATGTTAATTTGTTGGGTTATTGAACTTGAATTAATTTTACTAATTTGACACTTCGTATTTAATTTGGGAGTGGTTTGGAAAATGTGATGGTGGAGAAAAAATTAAAGATATTTTTTGAGATTTGAATATATTTTTTGATTATGAGAACAGAGAGAGAGAGAGAGAGAGAGAAAATTATTTTAATAATTTTTGAGTTTTGATTATATATATCAATATGTGGATTTACGTCAATTTTATTTAGAATTGTTAAAAAATTCTTTGTTAACTATTTTTTAAAGGCAATTTATTATCCACTATATTTGTTTCTTTTGAAATAAAGAATAGCTTGTTATGTTTTTCAATATCACTTTTTATATATTATTTTGATTGTAACACTTTTTTTTTTCATTGTAGCACTTTTAATTGGTCGTATATGCATAAATATGATAACTTTTGTTATTTTATATGTTAATATTATATATAACCCTTATTTTTATACATTTTAATACCTAATGATTTCGAAAAAATTTTGCCCTCCCTCCTCAATCAAATTTCTGGCTTCGCCCCTGTATGAGAGATACGAGATAAGAGAGAGATTAAAGAAAGTAAAAGTAAATAAACATGTAGTGGAAGAGAATAAGAGAGAAAATAAAAGAAATAAACTAAAAAAAGGTGACAGACCAAAAAAGTGAAAAGATTAAACCAGTTATTAAATAGATCTCTCCATTTATATAATTATATATATATATATTATATTTATACAAATTAAAATTTAAAATTATAATAATTTTATACATATCACAATAAAATATAATGATGTTATTCAAATGTGTACATATATTGTGCTTGTTTGGATGATTTCTCGAGATTTTTGAATTATATATATATATATATATATATATTCGCTTTGCTATTTTAAATTTAGAGGGTGTTTGGGATTGCTTTTGCTTTTGAAGAAGTTGGAGTTGTTGAAAAAATTGAAAAAAAGTTTAGTAGTAAAAGTTGATAGTGTTTGAAAATAAAAGTTAAAAGTTGATAGTAAAAGTGTGAAGTGTTTGGAAATAAAAATGAAAAATAGTCAAAAGTTGGTAGAAAATAATTAAAAATGTTCAATTTATTTACAAAAATACTAAGAGCAGCTTCTTCACAACTTTTTAATTAACTTCTGCTTTTTTTCGACTTAATTTAAGTAGAAGTCATAAAACCAAACACTTAAAGTAGGTTTTTTGAAGCTAAAAGCAGCAAAATACTTTTTTTTAATTTTTTCAAAACACCCCCTTAGTTTCCCACCATAGTTCATCTTGATCCCCGAACAATATATCTGTCTAATGTATTCGCCCTTCATATTACTTAATCATTATCCGTAGTACATACATGGTGTGCGCATATCATGTTTGGTGATTCAAATTAGTCCCTGATTTTGTTTTTCCTCGAAAGCAAATTAATGCCACTTTTTTTTTTTCAATTTTACCCTTCACTTCATTTTTTTGTGGGGATTTTTAATTAAAAAAAATATTAATTGACTGTAACTCCTAATAGATTTTTTCACATACTATTACAAGAAAATAATCCGTTCACTGATGAAAATTTTGTAATGGAGAGATTTTGTCACAAATTTAAGGTATTTTTAATGAATTAGTGACAAAATTCAATGTTAATAAAATTAAAGAACAATAAGTGACAAGACATTTACTAACGAAATTGTTATAGACGAAATCCATCATAAAAATTAAATTTGTAATGTATTTGTTTGTCGTTGAAAGGAATGCATTCTAGCAATGTATACACATCATGAATTTAAATTTGGACGAATTACGATAACCTCCCCTGAAGTTTGTTGAAATTATAAAAAAATCTTTCAGGTATGGTAAATCACTAAAACCACTCTTAAGGTTTGCAAAATTACGTCAAAGTTATCGGAGCATGGGAAATCTTGATATTACCAATAACTTTTTATTTACAAACACCTAACTTAAGGTTTTCTGAAATTACACAAAAACTCCTCATATAATGAAATTTACAACCACACCCCCACCAACAGCTGTAGCAGTCTTCCCATATCGAAAATTTGTAAAACACACATCTTTAGGATACCCCCACTATTAGTTCCATAGTGATGGCCCGGTCAACGTCATTTGACCTCATTTAATTATTAGTCAACCCCGACTCGATTCTTATATTTCTTGCGAATTTTGCCGAAGTCGAACAACTTCAACACCATTGGAACCATCTCACTTCAAGAATTCTAAATATGTAAGAATCAATCATGTTCCAAGCCTCTTCTTTGTCGGTCAAAGTGCTTCTCCCTCATTCGGTTGTCGATTTGTTTGCCAGTAGTACTGTCGGCATCACTTCAACACTCGTTTTTAGACCTCGACTATGACACCCATCATAAAAAAGCCTAATGGTAGGAGTTATTTTTTTTTTCTTGGATGGGAAAATCTCAAGTGGTGTATTGCAAATTCTGATGCCTAAGGGAACCTTATTTGTAATTTCAACAAACTTAAGGGGAGGTGTTTGTAATTCACCTTTTTGTCCAACAATTAATCAAAATATTGAAGGATGGTATTTTAGAAAAGGAAAATAATTTTTTGATGGAACCCTAACTTAAGTTTTTTTTTTGTGTGTAATTTCAACAACTTCGAGGTGCTTTTAGTAACTTTCTATAGTTGGGTTTTTGTTTTTGTAACTTCGGCAAATTTTAGGAGAGACAACTGTGATTTGCTCTCAAAATTATGTTCTACTTTTTACGTCAATTGTATTTTGTTTCTCGTTGAATAAAATAGCATTTGAGCATTGAACACGTGATATGGCTTCACAATATATTTAAGGACAAAATTACATTTAACCCCCTTTAATTATATTTATGTAACACTTTACCCCTTAGTACTGTAATAAGTTTCACTTAACCCTTGCATTTTAATTTGCATACAAAAAAGGCGTTAACTAGTATTTATAAAATAATTATTATAATCTTTTAATCTTTTAAACTTCAAGATTGCTCATACGAAATATATAAAATACAAAAATATTTTGAATTATCGATGCCAAGCAAAAAGTTATACTTTTTCATATTATGTCACTGATTTTATTTTGGTAATGAAAGTGCCAACATCAATTTTATTCTTAATCACACAAGTTTATTATTTTATATTGAAGACCACAAATGTAAATTTTTAGTTGTTTATAATTCCAGTTTTTGACCCAAAAACTTGGCTCAACTATTGCACATTTTCCAACTCTTTTTATCATAAAATTGTGCTATTATATTTGATGAGTTAGGTGCTACCTCACTACGTCACGTCACTACAAGCCTCAAATCCGCCTAATTAGGGAAATTACGGCTCTCGATACAACGATGGCCCTCGAAAGGGCTCACAAGCTGACCTCTTTCCCTCGAGAGCCCCATAAGACACCAACACGCTATCTCGGGTATCCTCGAACTGAGATGTGGCCCTCAAGGGAGCCCCTATCGAGGGCGAGATCCTACACTTAGCCGTTGCAAGGTTGGGCACCCAACGGGCACAAGTCCAGCTAGCGATCTCTGACAAGTGCAACCCACTGCCACCTAACGCATCCTAGTGGCACATGGGTCCATCCCATCAGTCTCCAGCGCATTAAATGCCAAGTCATAAATACAATCCTTGGTCATAAATGTCCAAGATATACATTAATTGCTAACAAGACTCATTAATGAGTAGTGGGAGCAACCGCCAATAGGATTCATGGGGGGGACAAAAGGCACATACTCAGTACGGCTACAATGCCAAAAGTGACCGGCCCCTACCAACCATGTCATATCCAGGCTCCTCACTCTCATATAAAAGCCCCCAATGGCTCTCCACCCAAAGGTAGGATACACGTAACACTCTTTGGCTTCTAAGTTACTGTTCATCATCTTCTCCCAATAACATACAACTGACTTGAGCGTCGGAGAGTCTACGCCGGGGCAAAACAGGCTAGTCTCACGTGCGTTCCTCCCTCTTGGTAGGTGGGCCACCAACAAGGACATCTCGGAGTGCATCATACCCCGACACGTGGTCAAACCAAAAACCGACTGCATCAATATTTCTGTATAATAAATTTTAGGAATTCGAAAGAAATAAGAGAAGACATGAACTATAAAATAATAATAATAATAATAATAATAATAATAATAATAATAATAATAATTTGTTAAGATCTAGAAAAACCAATTTCGATATTTATTAGAATAAAATAAGTATTAACTAACACCCAATATAAAATAAAATCCCCACAAAAACTTCGAAGTCTATTACGAATTGCATTTACATATTATGATAGTGCTATAATAAAGATATAAACAATAATCGTGGTTATATAATTTATCTCTCTCAGACTAATGAGTGTTTTATTGTTTAAAAATCATAAAAAGTGAAAGATTATAATAGAAATTTTATAAGTAATAGTTAATACCTTGTTTGTATACAAATTAAGATGAAGCCTTTAAGTGAAGTTTATTATAATATATGGGGGAAAGTGTTACATTAGAATAGCTCAAGGGGTTAAGTGTATTTCACCCTATATTTAATTCTATATTCGCTATATTTCTCATAAATTAATTATATATTGAACATTGAGTAAGATTGAGCATTATTTCACTTCATAATAAAAATGATTTTGATACCCAATTATTACAATTTCTTAAAAATCAACACGAGTTTAGCATAATTATTAAATTGGTCCCCAACTATAGCAAATAAGAGATTTTTTTTTTTCATAAGTAAATTTCAGGAAAATTATTTTTCAATCTAAAAAAGTCCACCTTCAAATTTTTCAATAGTTAAATTTTTGAGTAAATTTCTTTTATCTTCTTAAATTGTAAAATATAATGAATTATTTTCTTAATAATTTTCTCTTTTCGTTATTTAAGTTCATAGGTTTTTAGACCAAATTTTTTTTTTTGACCTTTTAGAATATAAATATTATTCGAAAGAATTGTTAGTATTTTTTTAAATTTTCGCAATGAATACTTATGATTTTTATTGGTAAAATACCAATTCAACAGTATGACATAACTCATGCCATAAGTACAAAATTAAGAGTGTCAAATTAATACTAAAAATGGAATTCGAATATCAAAATGATTATTAATTTTTTACTTTGTATATATTAAATGTAAACGCGGTCAAATGCTGATCTTTCTTTTTAATGAGATGCCCAAATTCAATTAGGTGAAAAGTGGAAAATGACTTTAAATTATAAGTGTACATAAAGGATTGTTGAGGTGTATACTGGATAAGCTATATTTTCTAACCAAAAATTACCGCGATGTGTAGTAAGAGATGAATTTAAAGAAAGTTAAAAAGTCAAAAACTAATTTTAATTTTACCTAGAATTCAAATTTGTAGCTTCTTTTGTGAGCCCGAATTCTTACGTCAAATACAACAAGTTTATAGTATTATTAATTACTAAATTAATACAATAAACAGTAATAGTTTTTGGGCAATTGCAATTAACCCTCTGTGATAGGTGAAATCTTCAAATACCTCCCTGTGCCAAAAAACAATAGGCAATAAACCTCCTTGTACTTTTCAAAATGAAACTCCGGCAAGTCTCAGGCGGAGAGAAACAAAGCACCACCAGAACCTCCAAATAATTGAACCGAGACTGCTTCAAGGGCCTCAAAATGAAATTCCTCAAAAATTACTTCCTAAGGGAAAAACTTTAATAAATACATTTTCGTTGTTGGCGGATACAACAGAAGTAAGAAAATTAGACTATTTGCTGAAAATTATGTGAATTTGATTGCATATGGACAATTGTTTTTGGCTCTTAAACTCTGCCCGCAAAGAATCGCATCCCAACCTATTACCACTCTCATTGCCACCATGCCCACCGTAACCGACAACCAAATCGTGCCAGAAACCCACCACCATTGTTCACCCAATAAGGATATATTTTGAATATTCCAGCAAGACAATAAGACTAACAATACTTTTAAATACCTTCCTAACAAATAATCTTTTAAATTAATAATAGAAATGAAAGTTCATATTTTTTGGCCTCTTTCATCATAATGCGTAAGTTGTATTCAATTATAAACTATACACATATGGTTGAAGCTCCTAAATCAGATAAGACTATGGGACTTGGCCTCGCATAGAAATTGAGGTCTTGAAACAAATCTTTAAGGCGTGATCGAAATCACTTCAAGTCGAAGAGTTCAACAAATACCAGAGGTATTAACATGACTCGGATTAATACTTGTACTTATGATATATCTTAAATGGGTATCTTGTTTTATAGATATCGAATGCAAAAACACTAATTATATGCATAAGTAGGTGCTCATTAGAGAATGAGTTCACTAAGAATCCTACCAAAAAATACTTAAATGGGAGCACTACTTGCACTTTGAATTAGGATTGTTTCTCAGCTTATGTTGTGCATTAATTGGTTATTAGACTTGAGGCTCCATAGTAATCACTACAAGAAAATACTTTAATTTCGGCGGAATTTTCGTCGAAAAATGTAATTTTCGGCCGAATTTCGGCAGACAATGTTTGACAAAAAAACCTCGTCGGTTTTCATTTTTCGAGCGAATTACCGACGGAAAATTATTAATATTTAAAAATATATATATTTATTTTTTCGGCGAAATTTTCACCGAAAATCCACCGAAACTAATTAATATTATTTAAAAAAAACTTTCGACGGAAATTTGGCTGAAAATCCGCTGAAAATAATTAATATTTTTTTTAAAAAATAAATTTTTCCTGAAGAAATTCCGCCGAAAAAATAATATTTTTAAAAAAAAATTTAATATTTTTTCTGCGGAATTTTGGCCGAAAATCCGTTGAAGATAATTAATATTTTAAAAAAAAAAATAATTTTTCGACCCTAAAATAATATATTTTTAAAAATATTTAGATTAATTATATTGTTCGTCATTGTTATAAGCACAATTATGATAAAAATATTTAAAATATATATTAATCACATAATCTAAATTTATGAATAAATAACATATCAAATATATTAAAATCCGAATATATAGTAGCAAACCCCCTACAATTTATCCAAATATATAAAAAACATAATCCGTCAAATATTGAAATGAAAGTTCATACTAATCACAGTCATTCTCATTGGAGTTGTTGTCTTCATCATCAGCGGTATACTGAGCCAGTAGCGGGGCATGAGACGATTGATTTGAGTTGCTCGCTGTGTTCTTCGAAATCATCGTGATCATCCGATGCATCATTTTCATGATTTGTGTGTTCTGTTGGGTTAGGTGATTGACCCCGTCCTCTAACCGCAACACCGCCGGGTCGGACTGGCTCAACGAACTGTCGGACGAAGAATAAATGACGTAACAGGAGGTCGATGTTCTCCGATAATTTTTCTCGTACCTTCGCCCCTTCTTGTTAGGTTCACCAGCAGCCTGATCAAACAACTCGTTCATGCTTTCTTGCGTGGATGGATCCGATAAGTCAGCCTACTACATATCTGGACAACCCTGTACTAGACTTTGAAAATTATCATGCAATTGTAATTAATTTATGTTAGCAATTTAAACAAAAACTCTGAATAAATAAAACAAATCTAACTTACATAAACTTGTTGTGGCCTCGGGTGAACCCATGTGCCTACTTTTTTATCCGACTCATTAACTTTTTTCCTCATATAACAATCCTGGAAGACTTTACTTTTAAGAGCAGACCTTTTTAACTTCCCTTCCTACAAGAATATGAATAAATTAAAAGAAAGAATTAAATCTATTAAGTACATCATAAACAAATACGAAAAGGTACTTACCAAATTCGCTTGACGCTCATAAATCGATTTGCCCCCACTGACATACAACGAACCTCCACCGACATTCCTATTTATTCTATTCTGGTCACTCTTCTTTTCCATTGAAGGGTGACCCAATACGTGGCTAGATCTCGAAATATTGGTTCGGGCAGCCAAAGTGGACGACCATCCCCCAGCGCAATTAGTTTTCTGATGTCTCGATACATGTCAACCATCCTCTTGGCCGCACGATTGTCAAAAACTATCTTCATATGCCCAATATCCTCCGGCCTAAAACAAACATAGTTCTAACAAAAAAAAATATCACTCAAACACGTGAAAAGAAAAACTCAAATATACATGAAAAATACTGATCCCTTCAAAATTTAAGATAATCCAATTTCAATTTAATTACCTGCCGTTTAGCGAACCATCACAGCCGAACGTTTTCAGGAGCGTTGCCGTAACTAAAGTATGATTTGTCTAACTGGCTCTTTATGACATTCATAATGTGCACACCTCCCTTTTTGCTGAGAGTAAAACTACATGAGAGTTCAAAATTTATTAACATAAGGTTTTATTGTCATTTCTATTTGTTGTATAACGTATGTAAATTTAATGAGTAACTTACTGGTCCGGATCAATTGGTGTCACCCTAATCTTACTATCTCGGATGCAGGAGGAGGTGTAGGCATCACATATGTATCTTGAATTCCTTTTATATCGGCCTGAGTCATCTCGTCATCCTCAGGTTGTAGTTGTTGTTGGGTTAGTGGTTGACTAGGAAGATGTGATGTAACAGGTGGACTATGGCCACAAGGCATTGAAGGGTTTGGCATAAACTGCATTGGAATGGTAGGTGGTGAACTATGGCCTATGCGAGTCGAATTATAAGAAGGGGAAGAGCCCAAATGGGATGCTGGGGAGGTGCCTCGATGGGATGAAGAAGAACTCGGATTAGATGCCAGCCTATCACTTGATGTACCATACGAAATCTTATTTTTCCGCATCTACATGATTGGAAGTTATTCAAAAATTGTAAAGTACAAATTTTTATTATCAAATAATATACAATACTATTATATACCAATGTAAATGAATGGCACATATATCAAATTAAGTGCAATAACGTATTTTTTTTCGTTTAAGTCACAATGAAATTTGTCACGCACATATATTTATGAAATTTAGATATTATATGTTTACAACGCATCATAATTTAAGTATCACTTGCTTCATCTTCATCACTATCAACTTCTTCATTATCGTTATCTTCTTTGTCAGTATGTATAACCTGATTAAGCTCTTCTTCATCAACTGGTATTAATGGCATATTTTGGTCGCACATAGAGTCTACAATGTCATCAATAGTGATGTCTCACACATTTGCGCCCTGGTCATTTTGGTAAGCGACTTCCAATGCGTGTTCAACATCAATTCGGCCTATCGTTTTACTTTTAATGATAGCGAGCCATTGCATTTTTTCATGAATTTTCCTGGGATACTTAACAAAGTATACCTGCCCAGCTTGTTGTGCGATTATGAAAGGATTGTATTTTCTATACCTCCCTGAATATTTTACTTCAACAATTTTGCATTTAGAATGTACAATACGAGTTCCTTTTCGAGGTTTTGGATCGAACCACTCACATTTGAATAAAACAACCCTTTTTATTGGTTTACCAGTGTACTCCAACTCCAATATTTAATTCAAAATTCCATAGTAGTCATCCTCAATGGCCGGATCCTCATAACTTCCTTTCACCCAAACCCCGCAGTGCATCATCTTTTTTCCTTGACACCACGAGGAAGTGTGAAACTTGTAACCATTGACAAAGTATGTATGATATGTTTTCATTTTCATATTATATAGGACCCCAAGCTAATTGATTTAAGAATAGATCTGTAATTCCGTTTCCTAGATTATGAACCTATAGGATAAATATTCATGTATTTCATTAAATTTAGGTTCAACTTCGTAATTAACAAAAATATGTGAATATGTATATTTGCATATGACTTAAACCACTCATCAAATTCTGATTCAAGATGGTCACTAGCGTCAGCATCACCAACTCAGAAGTATGATAAAAAATATCTACAATTGTTTATGTAGTTAGTTATGAAAGGCTTATTAATATTTTATTGAAAAACATATGTTTCATACTTACTTAATGAAAGGTTTAACTTCTTTGCAGTTCAGGATGAATATTTTAATTATAAAATATCTTACTTAATTAGTACTCCCTCACGCAAACTCTCCCCTAACCCAACCCTAGCCGTCGCCCCTCTTCATGGGCGACCCCAAGCCACCGGACGGTGGTGTTGCTATCGTCCGGCCTGTGTCATACGCGGCGGCCGTCAGTGCCTCTGCTGATCAGTTCTTACCCGATGCCCGCGAACAAAAGAAAACTTTCGATACTTCCACGTTCACCCCTGTCGGCACCATAACGGATTTCCATGGCGAACCTGCTGCTGTTTTCACGCATGCTGATCGAGAATACCTCTGCAAACCATTCCAATTTGTGCTGGTTGGAAAATTTTCCCATGGACATCCGCCGTTGCGCGCCCTGAGGTACATATTCAGCAAGATGAAACTGAAACTCAACTTCCGTCTGTTCTTCTTTGATGATTCGCACCTGGGAATACATCTGTACGATCATGATGATTATGCTAGGCTCTTCATGCACGAGGTATGGCACTTCAATGGCTATCCAATGAGGGTGTTCAAGTGGGACCCGAATTTCGACCCTACCGTGGAATCGCCAATCTGTCCAGTTTGGTTTAAGATTCATCACCTACCCCTCCATCTAATTCATGTACAAGGGTTATATACCATTGCTGGCTGTATTGGCAATTCCATTCGGGTGGATGAACCGACGGAAGATTGCTTGCGGCCAAGGGTTTCTAGGGTTTGCATTGAAATTGATGTTACTAAGTCGGTAAAGAAGGCCATTTGGGTGAAGGATGGTGATAAGGTTTACCAACAGCCGATTGAATGTGAGGGCTTACCGGAGTATTGCCGTCGATGCCGTCGTTGTGGGCATACAATTCGGACTTGCTTTCACCCCCCAAGTGATGACGAAGAAGAGGCGAACCCTACCTTGCCGAACAAGTTTGGTGGAGACCTTAGGGACAAACTGGATGCCAACAAACGTCCAACACCGTCGCGCTCTCAGGAAGGCCAGCCTAGCTCCGACGGGGGTGGGCATTCTCAGGCATCCCAGGTCGGAGAGATCCAGGTCTCCCCCACGAACGTTACTGCTACTCCATGCTTGCAGGATACGCTTCGTCCACCTGTTGAGAAGCCTCTGGACATAGAGAAGGAAAGGAGGAACGCATCTCGGGTGGATACGGGGAAACAGGTTCTCGGAGATGCTCGGGTTGATCAGAGCCCGCGGGAGGAGGAGGCCGCGATTGCCGTACTGAATAACAAATTTGCAGCCCTTGTGGAGGAGGATTGCAGGGATGAGGCTAGTCCCATAGCTGGGCATCATGGAGGTAGCGAGACTGATTCGAAGGATGTATCCGCTGAGGCGGATAGTATACCGAAGGAGACTCCTAACGAGGAGGAGGACGAGGAGGTACCCCAAACTGATCTTCCTCTAGTTATACCTGATCGAGAAGGGGTGGATTCCAGCCCGCTTGTACTGGAGACACACCTTATGCCAGCAGCTGAAGAGTCTACCAACCCTAAGATGGATTCGTTGGCACTTAACCCCAGCAAGGAGCTTGAGGATAGACCTCTGTCCACGGCAAAGAAAAGGGCCACAGGTAGCGCTTCAGGTAATTCCCAATCTACACCAAAGAAGCATAATAAGAAACTGAATTTGGGTATTCCCCCTCGATTTACGAGGAGTAAAGCCCGGGCGAATGATTCTCATTCCCACTCTAATTAATGATTAATATGATTATTTGGAATGCACGGGGTGTTGGTAGCTCCGCTAAACAACGGTACTTGGCTGATTTGAAATCTCGACATAAGCTTGCTATTTTAGTGATTATTGAACTGAAGGTTTGCTTGCGTGATCGGTATATGCTAAAGAAACTGGGGTTTGGGGGCGTTGTCTCGAATCCTACTAATCACATCTGGTGTTTTTATGCTTCTACTCTTGTTGTTGACGTATTGCTTAATGAAGCCCAGCTCATGCATATAAAAATCACTTCGGGGCTCTTACCAGCTCCGCTTTTTTGCTCTTTTGTTTATGGGCGTCATACGCGTATTGAACGGCGACAACTTTGGGACACTATGCGATCTATTTCCACAGCTAACCCATGGATCATTGGTGGCGATTTTAATATTGTGCAGTCCATTGAGGAACGTAAATGGTGTGGTCGCCCGTCGCTAGGCTCAATGGAGGACTTTGCGGATTGTATTGAATGATGTGGTTTCATTGGCCTGGGAGTGGAGGGGAGCCAGTTCACATGGAATCGAGGTAGGCATTGGGAAAGATTGGATCGGGTTTTAGTTTCTGTTGGATGGATGGATTGGTTTCCGGGCTTTCGCACGAAGCACTTATCCCGCCATAATTCGGATCATTGTGCTTTGCTTGTCACCCCGCTGGCTACCGAACAGCGGGGGCCCTCTGCCTTCCGATTTCAAAAAATGTGGACGCGGCATCATGGGTTTTATGCAGCTGCTAAAGCTAACTGGGTGCCCCCGACAGGGTTCTTTGGTATGCTCAATCTTCAGCACAAGTTGGTTAGGCTGAAGCGAGTAAGTAGGTTCAGCACATGGAACAAGTGTATGACGTTGATCCGACCGATGCCAATCTCATAGCAATGCATCGCTCCTCCACGGTGCTGAATCGTGCCCTCGCGATGGAAGAAGATTATTGGCGACAAAAGTCTGCATGTCGTTGGTTGCAGGATGGCGAGCGTAATACTCGCTACTTTCATAATTTAGTGAAAGAACGCCATGTTAAGGGGCGTATTTTCACAATTCAGGATCAAGGACGACAGGTGGAGCTCCCATATGAGATTCGTAGGTCTGCGATTGGATTTTTTGAGCAGCTCCTCACCAGGGACGATACTATCCAACTGAATTCAGACTTGACGCATGTCCCTCGACTTGTCTCATTGGAGGCCTCGGATGCGCTGTGTATTATGCCTATTCTTGAGGAGGTCTGGGAGGCTGTCTTTGACATCTCTCCCGAATCGGCTGCAAGGCCAGACGGCTTCTCCTCAGTTTTCTATCAGTTTTGTTGGGAGTTTATGGCGAATGATGTTTATAACGCTGTTCGCGATTTTTTTGCAGGGACACCTATGCCCCGCGCTTTCACTTCCACGACTATAGTCCTTATTCCAAAGAAAGATGCCCCTCTTACTTGGGCAGACTATAGACCTATTAGTTTGTGCAATGTCTCCAACAAGATCATGACGAAGCTCTTATATAGTCGTTTAGCGAAGCTTCTTCCATCTATCATCTCGCCTGCACAATTTGGATTTCTTGCAGGCCGTGCTATTTCGGATAATATCTTACTGGCTCAAGAGCTTATTCATTCGTTGAACAAAAAGGTTAAAGGTGATTGAGTGGTGGTGAAGCTGGATATGGCTAAAGCATATGATAGAATTCATTGGCCTTTCCTTATATCTATGCTCCATCAACTTGGTTTTTCCGCGAGGTGGATCCAACTTGTGAGAAACTCTATAGAAAACTACTGGTTCTCTGTTCTTATACACGGCCAAGGAGCTGGCTTTTTTCATTCTACGCGTGGATTGCGCCAAGGTGACCCATTATTGCCGGCCTTATTAATTCTGGCAGCGGAGTGGCTGTCAAGGGGGTTGGATCAAATGTTCCAGGCGAATGTTAAGATGCGTTATACTGCAGATTCTCCTGTTGTTATTTCCCATTTTGCGTATGCAGATGACGTCATTATTTTCGCCAGTGCCATGTCTACAACGCTTAAAAAACTCTGGGATTTCTTAACTTGTTACGAGCAGGTTTCTGGACAGCTCATTAGTGCTTCTAAGAGCATGTTTATCCCTTCTAATAGGTGCTTCGAGGGTAAAGTCCGCCGAATGCAGAGAATTATGGGGTTCACTCGTGCTGACTTCCCTCTTAAATATCTAGGAGCTCCGTTTTATTCGAGCCGTAAGAAAATCAGTTTGTTCACTCTGTTAATTGAAGGTATTCGGTCTAGGATCATAGGCTGGGAGAAGGCTGCTCTCAATTATGGTGGGCGACTGACTTTGATCCGCAGTGTACTTTCTTCTATGCTTCTTCATCTGGTCCAGGTTTTGAAGCCCCCCAAGAGTGTTATACGAAAGATAGAAAAGTTATTTAACCGCTTCTTCTAGGGTTTTTATGGAGGCCAACGGCGTATCCATTAGTGTTCATGGGATGAGGTTTGCTACCCCTTTGACGAAGGTGGATTGGGGATACGTGCTCTTGACGATGTTGTCAATAGCTTTCCATGTAAGCTTTGGTGGAAATTTCGACAAGGGGACTCCCTCTGGGCACGTTTTATGCATGCTAAGTATGTGAAGGATCGGCATCCCTTAGAGGTTACCGAATCGCGCAATGATTCAGCTGCGTGGAAGCGGATGTGTCGGGCTCGCCACTGGATGGAACCAGATATACGATGGCAGATCGGTAAGGGTAATATTTCTTTTTGGCATGATGGCTGGTTGGCTGCTGGACCTATAAAAAATTTGGTCCCGTGGGCTGAGTACCCGCTGAGTTTGGTTTCTCATTATATTGGTGACGAGGGATGGCGAGATGATCTCCTAAGCGAAATGCTGCCGACAGATTTAGCGGATCAGGTCAGGCTCATCCCTATTGATCCGAGTCTTGGGGACAAACTAGTTTGGGTGCGCGCTCCCCATGGTGAATTCTCCATGCGGCAAGCATGGGATCAGGTTCAACCGACTCGGACGTATCACTCACTCTATGAGAGCGTTTGGTCTCGGTCTCTCTTGCCTAACATCTCTATTTTCATTTGGCGATTGCTTAAGGGCTGGATTTCGGTGGATATACGTCTTCAATCCAAAGGGATCCAAATGGCTTCGAAATATTATTGTTGCGCCTGGGAGGAGAGTCTTACACATCTTTTCTTTACCAGTGATAAAGCAGTTCGAATTTGGGAATTCTTTGCATCCTTCTTCCTGATTACTATGCCTATGACTTCCCGTGTGCACTTGATGTTCCAGGCCTGGAGGCAGGCGCATGATGGGGATCATATTCGGTTCTTCATCCCGGCTCTCATTTTCTGGTACATTTGGGATGCTCGGAATACTTGCAAGTATCGACAATAGCGAATGACTGCTAGCCTTATTGTTAAGAAGGTGTGGAGGTATATCTACCTTTTAGGCACAAGTGGACACTTCAAATTTTCACAATGGAAAGGGTCGGAGCATGTTGCCTCCTTTTTCTTTGTTGTTGTTAGCAAGCCCCAGGTACAGCGGACTGTTTTAGTTCGCTGGAATCACCCATCCACTCCCTTCTTGAAGCTTAATACCGATGGAGCCTTTCGAAGAACGACAGGACTTGCCGGAGCTGGCGGCATTGCGCGAGACCATGATGGCAATGTTATTTTTGCATTCTCTTCATTCCTCCCCAGCACCACGAGCATCCATGCGGAGCTTTTTGGCGCTTATGAGGGGTTACGCATTGCGACTTGGAGGGGATTCTGACATATTGGGCTTGAGATAGACGCCAAGGCTGTTGTCGACATTATACATGGGCAAGGCATGGTCAGCTGGTCTATACGCCACCTGGTCATGCGGATACATCTTCTTATTCGGCACATAGATTTCAAATGCACTCACATCTTTCGAGAGGGGAACAAGCCGGCTGATTTTCTTGCGAATATGGCATGTGATAGGCGCGAGAACTTGATTATGGGGCCTCACAACATTGATGGATCTCTCAGGGGGATGGTTATGCTCGATCGTCTTGGGATGCCTTGTTTTAGACACACTTAGCTTGGTTGGCTTTTTTACGTTCGTTGTTTAGGTTTTTCAGCTTTCTCCTTATGTTTGATGTTTTTGAGTATTTTCCTACTGTATACTACATTTTTCCTTGAATAAAGGGGTGGGGCCCCTATCATTACCCCCTTAAAAAAAAAAAACTTCTTTGCAGTTCAGCAGGATGTGGTGTCTCGCAGCTCTGTATTCTGCATCGTGTTCGAAATAATGTTTTACGTATTTACCTTGCAAACAACCTACTTGATTGAAAACTGACAACGTAGGTAGAATTGATACATCTATGCCACCGTCGTCGTTCCTTCCAACTTTATTTCTTAAGGAACGAACGTGTGATTTGAAGTAGAACAAACAAAAATGAGCTGTCTCACGATGTAAATATGCCTCACATATAGAACCCTCGACTTAGGCTTTTTGTTTGACCCTTTTTTTTAAATTTCCAAGATACCTCTTTTAAATTAGAAAAGAACATCAATTGGATGAATTTTCATTAACATATATTAAAAATTATTGCAATGAATTTTATTTGTGTTATTGGATTACCTCTCAAATGGGTAGATCCAACAAAATTGAACTAGACCTCCATTTCTTGCTTATTCGATCAAATGAATTGGCAAATGCTCCATTACATCGAAAAAACTAGGTGGAAAAATGCGTTCTAATTTACATATTATGACAGGAATGTTTTCTTCCATCTTGTCCAAATTGGCATGCCTAATGTGCTAGAACATAAGTTTCTGAAAAACTTAATTAATTCAATAAGTGGTTTCTAGACCTCGTCGGGTAACTCTTTAAAGGCAATGGGCAACAGCTGTTCCATAACAAGGTGACAGTCGTGACTCTTCATGCCATGCAGTTTCACTTGATGTGAGTTAACACAGCGACTCATGTTGGATGAATAACTATCCGGCATTTCGAAGTTCTTTAATCCACTCACAAATCATCCGTTTTGTTTAAGAGTAAAGGTATAGTTCGCCTTCGATTTTCCCCATTGTCCATTGGGCTTTAGGACCAACTGTAGCTCAGGTCGCCTACACAACTCTTGCATATCTAGCCTTGCATTTGCATTGTCTCTAGTCTTACCTTGTATATCCATAACAGTGTTAAAATATTGTCAAAACACATTCTTCTCAACATGCATTACATCCAAATTATGTCGTATTAAGAGATGCTTCTAATAAGATAAATCCCAAAAAATACTTTGTTTCGTCCAATTATGTTCGACACTATAGCCAGATGGCTTCCCCATAAGTGGATGTTCTATTATTTTTGGCAACCATTGCACATCATTCTACACCAAATCTCCTGTAGGATTCGGAGGAGGAGGATCCTTCTCGACCAGATTTTTTTTAAAGTTAATCTTGTTCTTCTGTACTGGTGATTTATGTCTAGAAATCTTCGATTGCAATCAAACCATGAATTATTGGTCCGTACTTCAATGCGAATGCCTTGTTGTAGCCCCTACAATAAGGACAAGCTAGTTTACCTGCGGTCATCCATCCTGACATCATTCATAAGCCGGAAAGTTATTGATAGTTCACATTAATGCAGCACGCATAAACAAAATTTATTTTGCATGTACATCGTATGTGGACACACCATCCTCCCACAATACCTTCAACTCATCAATTAGTGATTGCAAATATACATCAATTTTCACTTTCAGATTTTTAGGTTCAAGAATTATGTATTTCAGAAAACATGTATGTCATTGTCATCATACACATTTCAGGGGGCAGATTATGCGGCGTAACGATTACTAGCCAATAAGAGTATGGCGCGGTAGACTGAATACGGTGTGAACCCATCAGCACACACAACAAACCGCTCATTTCTAGGGTCACTAGCAAAATCAGGATATACCTTCGTCAAAGTGTTTCCAAGCATTCCCATCTGTTGGGTGACACATAACACTATCAGGTCGTCGATGTTCTGCATGCCATCTCATGTGTGGTGCTGAACTCCAAGACGCATACAAATGTCAGTCGTGGTATAAGAGTGTGATGACCCGAAACTTCTAGCTAATTATGAAAATATTGATTTATATATTTGTACAGACATGTCACTTTCTAGAATAATAGTAAAACCTGCTCATACTTTTAATCGAAACCCAAAGTACACGTAAGTGATTCTTACATACACGATCGTGACTACAAAATAAACCTCTATTATATAACACACATAACTAGCTAAATGCTTCGAACCGTCTTCATATGTTTTCTTCACTAAGAACTCCATTCGTTTCGAGATCGGTCTAAACATTATATGAAACACGTCAACAACACGTTGAGTAGAAACTTTGCATATAACATAAGGTGTCGTTGTGAGGTTTGTGCACAATATCAAAGAAATTTATGAACATAAATCACATAAATTTCACATTTTGATTTCTTCGACCCGACGGGCGGGCTACCCTAATCACTTCATATCGATTTTTCCAAACTCCAAAACCTCAAATTCCCAAACCATACACTCCGGTGGTTATCCCGGGCATATGTCGAATTTTCGTACGACCCACTTCATACATAGACACTCGGTCTATGCAAGGAGGGATTAGGCAACGATGGAGGGTCGAGAACTAATTTAAGACCGGCAAGCCCGTTGCAGCCCCCCAAACCGAACTCCACCAACATCCATCCCTATCACATTGCGAGGCCGACGTGCCACCTAAACTTCATGTATAACCATAGATTTACAGGCATTTCAGCTGTTTTCACACAGATTTCACATAATCTGACCTAGTTTTCAACCTCTATGGACTGAAATTCGCACGTCTGCGAACACTGTAAGACGAACTGAAATTTCAGTTTGTAAGCATGGAATTTCGAGCCTGAAAAACCTGCTGGGATTTCACAAATATATTTCTACCATTGTAAACAAATTTTTGGTTGGTAAAATTTTGAGTTTTACAGCTTACGAGACTGGAATTTTCATACTGCGATGCCAAAACGCCTTTAGTGCGCAGACTGCTGAAATTTCCATCCGAACTTTGCAGCTTTGAACATACTGTTTTCCAGCCTATTATACACCGGAATTACAGCCTATAATACAGGTTTTGAGTTTTGGAAAATAGGATTTTCAGTTGTGAAAAAAAAGAAGAATTTTCAGCCTCGTAACAAAATTTTCTGCACTGTGAATAGTATTTCTAGCAAGTTTTGAACTAAAAATTCACCTTGACAAACGTAAATTTTCAGCTTCTAACACATAATTGAAGCACTAGCAAAGTATCAAACATCATAATACATAACTTAAGCATCATTTGAACATATTGCAAGCAAAGTTTTAGCATAGTTTCAAGAAACTCAAGGGTAAGATGCACATAAAATTACTATAAGCATATGACCAAATTCTCTTGTGTTCCCTAAGACCCAACATGGAAATCAAATTGTGATCACCTTTTAGGGTCTAATGGGCAAGAAATAAGGCTAATACTTTCATCAAAACCTAATCCTAACTTATGCCATATGCAAGGTTTCTACCTTCTATAGTAGTGTTTTTTCTTTGTAGTTTAAAGGGGGGGGGGGGTGTGTAAAGTGTAAGGATGAAAGTAGGCTGAAATTTGTGATGAAATTGACAAGAGATTAAGGTAAGAGTATGAGGGGGAGAGTGCACATTTTTTTTTTCTTAAGTGTATGTGTGGTGTTTTTGTGTTTTCTTTGCTTAACATAACTTATAGAGACTAATGGGAGACACAAGAGTATAATAATATTCAATCACTATCTAATGATTTCTTACTTTCCAACTAATTGTCCAACTAACAAGCCTAATTGGGTTAAGTGGTAGTCTAGGCTCATACGACCATACATGTATAACTACATCTAGAAGGGATTATACAAGTGTATATACACTGTACATTGTCATCAATACTTGAAGGATGAAGACTTGAGGATGATTTCGTACCAAGTGTAAATTTTTTTTCTGTTTTTATACCCAAAAACCGTCCACCCTTATTTATTTTCTGAAAATTTGTAGGTTGTTTCTTATTTTACATATTTATGGAAGAAAATATTATTTAGGGGTAGAAAATGCAATTTGGGTTCTTTAGGGTTTTTCCAACAATTCATAATAGTTATAAGAAAAGAAAATCTTCTAAATCTTTAGTATATGTATACACAAACCGTGCATATATTATATGTGTGCATATATGTTTTTTCATGAATTATATAGTTTATATGATGATTAACTAGAACAAAAAATAATCTTAACTTGTACATTTTGCACTTAAATGAATATGTAATAGAAAGCTTAACATTATGGAACATATACATATAAATGTAAAATATCCACATTTAAGTATATCTTATACATAATGGGAGTGAGAATACGGGTCTTTACATCCTTCCCTCCTTAAAGAAATTTTGTCCCCGAAATTCTGCCCGATTAGTCAAATAGATGTGGGTAGTTGCTCATCATATCTTCTAGTTTCTCCATATAGTTTCCTCGAGGTTATTATACTTCCACAAGACTCGGACTATGGGAATGGAATGGTTTCTCAAGGTTCATTCTCTTACTTCAAGGATACGAACGGGTTCCTTTATGTATGTCAAGTCCTTATCGATTTCGAGGATATCGTGATTCACAACATGAGAGGGATCCAGGTGATATTCTTAAGCATTGACACATGAAATACATCATGAACTTCGGATAGGCTTGCGGGTAGGGCGAGTTTATAGGCCACTTTTCTTATTCGTTCTAAAATTTCAAAAGGACCCACATGTCTTGGACTTAACTTCCCCTTCTTCCCGAACCTTAGGATCCTTTTTCTAGGTGAAACCTTGAGAAATACAAAATCCCCTTTCTCAAATTCCAAGTCTTTACGCCAACGATCTGCGTAACTCTTTTGTCGACTTTGAGCGGCGGTCATTCGCTTTTGAACTATTTTTATGACTTCCGTGGTTTTTGTACCATTCAGGGCCTAGCAATTTCCTTTTACCAACTTCATCCCAACAATTTGGGGATCTACACTTTCGTCCATAAAGGGCCTCAAATGGAGCCATACCGATGATAGACTGATAACTGTTATTGTAAGCGAATTTGGGCTAATGAGAGATGACGATCCCAACTTCCTCCAAAATCGATGATACAGGATCAAAGCATGTCTTCTAAGATTTGGATGGTTCTTTAGATTGTCCATCGGTTTGCGGGTGAAAAGCAGTGATAAAGTTTAATTAGTGTCTAGCGCACTTTAAACCCTTGCCAAAACTTAGAAACAAATCGCGGATCTCTATCCGAAACAAATACTGACGGGGATACCATGTAATTGGACTATTTCTTGTTTATAAATTTCAGCCATCTTGTCCAAGGAACAAACTTTTTGAGAAGGCATAAAATGGGCACTCTTAGTAAGTTATCCACTACAACCAAATCGCCATGGCCTTGGAGGTTCGGGGTAGACCCAAACGACCCAAATGGACTATATACTCTGCCTTCACTTTGGATTTTTCAATGGTTGTAGCTTGGGTCTTTCTTCTTGAATTTGAA
>CM047874.1:12193912-12273653 GCA_026212405.1 Petrea volubilis
TCAATTAAATCCCATTTTTGCCCCTGCAAGTACCTCAAATTTGTCACTACCACTCCACTCCAATATGAATTCATGGATATTTTTCTTATTCTTTTCCAGAATGTTTTGAATACTAGGACATATATCACCATGACATTTCAATATCTTATCCCTTTGGCTATGGATCCTCTTTATCAACACCAATTTGATTATCTCCAACATAGTTATTATCGACTTGTCTCTGGCCTTGAGAATCATACTATTGAAGCTTTTACATACCCAAGTACTAAAATGAGACTTTGATCATTTCACTGCAAGTCTTTATTTGTATACTGCGTTGGTTTATTCCTTGACTCTATTGCTTATTTATTTAAAGATTTACGCATTGATATAATTTTGTGTTTATAAATAATCTATACTATTATATATTTGAGAAAGGTGTTTGACTCAAATTCATCCAATTTTGACCAAATTCTAATTTTCTAGAATTTTGATTTTTTTTTAAAACAAAAAATATATGTTCAAAATACAAGATTCTCAAAAAGCACACAATCAAATAAATAAATAAAATTTGCTAATTACAAGTCAACATACTAATTACAAGACAATAAATTGAGCAAATTGAGCAAATTTAATATAGGTGCATAATTGAGCAAGTCTAAATTGAGCAAATTGAGCAAATTTAAATGAGCTCAATTTGCTCAATCAAATTTAATATAGGTACATAATTGAGCAAATTTAAATTGAGCAAATTTAAATAAGCTCAATTTGCTCAATCAAATTTAATATAGGTGCATAATTGAGCAAATTTAAATTGAGCAAATTTATAAATTGAGCAAATTGAGCAAATTTAAATGAGCTCAATTTGCTCAATTTGCATAATTTCTTATTCTTATCGGCAATTTAATACATATAGGTGCATAAATAGGCACATCTTCAAATATAATTAAAAAGAACTTGAGTAGGTTCAAGCCATTTTTACGTTTTCTATTTTTGTAATTGTGCATGTTGGTGCCTTTTGAGGTAAGTTTCCAAACTATTTTTATGTTTCCTATTTTTTTTTCCTTTTTACATTTTCTATTTTTTTTCGATTTTTTATTTTTTACAATTGTGTTTGTTGATCCCTTTTGAAGCAAATATGTTGTGGCGATAATGTGACAAATTGTACAAAAAGCTTTTCAAAATATTTCTGATTGCATATCATCGACTTATCTTTCAACGAGCTCTATGGAGATATTCCCTTCTCAATTTCAAAGTTGAAGCAGCTTGAGAATTTGTAAGTTAAAAATCAGCGTGATCGTCTTCCTATTTCCCTATTATTTATTTGCAACTACCTATTGATTTATTGCATATTCAAGTTTGTTTACTAATATCGTAGTTATCACCCGCGACAGGATTTTAAAAAATAATCAGTTAATTGGTCCAATTCCCTCGACACTCTCTCAGATTCCTAACTTGAAAATTATGTGAGTATCATTGTTATTATTTTTCATGTATTTTGTTTCAGTTTTGATTATGAGTTATTTTGTGATGAAGTACTTTTAAAATTGATTGCTCTAGGTATTTGGCTCAGAACAAGCTGAGTGGAGAAATACCAAGACTATTGAATTGGTACACCGTACACATATATGTATTAAAATAATATGTATTGTTCATAATTCTTCTATTAAAAATTTGCTTTTCTTTTATTGTGATTTTTTATGAATAGTGATGGGTTTACTTTACTTTGAATTTTTTTAGGATTAATGTCGATGATAGTCTTTTAAATTTGAATATTATAATTATTTTGATTATTAGACATTTAAATCGCTACAATTGATCATCTAAGTTATGAATAAGTAACACTTTAGTTATTTTGATGAATCTTTAAGTTAAATTTTGCTGAACAACATTTACTTAAGTGATTTTAGTTATTAAATATAACTTAAATTTGTGGCAAAATTTCACTGTTATAAAATTTTCATTAATTAAATGGGTTCTTTTTTGTAGTTCTAAGTACTGCAACAATACAAAAGACTAATGAATTTTGTCTTGGGGATCAATTAAGTCAATATTATTTTGTTGTGATTTTTTATGAATAGTGATGGGTTTACTTTACTTTGAATCTTTTTAGGATTAATGTCGATGATAGTCTTTTAAATTTGAATATTATAATCACTGTAAATTTCATTTTAGGTGTCGATTGGTCTGAGGAGTGTTTCCATCTTCCGAATAGATTAGTGCATCTACAAACATAAAGTGTAAGGTTTATTGCATTCAATGATGATAAAATCATAAAATTATTTTTTCAGAAAGGAACTATTACTTATAAATTTACCTATTATACGTATCATTTGTTTTAAATATCGGTATGTTCAATATTTTTAATGAATTATTTAACAAATTAATTGATATTTGTTATTAGATAATTATAGTTTTTTTTTTTTTTTTTTGCGTTTACAAATTCATCTTAAGAAGATATGGTGTTTCCATCAACTGATTCGTAAGATTTATATTAGTTTTAGTCTTTATTATGCATCAAAATTTTGGACGTTAGATTATTTGATATTGAACTTGCAAATTACTCAATTTTTCTAAATTTTTATTAATACAGTGAAGAGAATTTTTGTTATTTTAGTAAAACAAAGCCTCATTTTTCATTTTCATATCAAGAGTGTTTTATACAGTTTGATCAAAAGAATTACTACTGTATTCATATAATTTAAAAGATATATTATGCATAGAATTCGTTGCAATATGAATTATCAATACGATATTTAATTTAAATTTTTAATTGATATCACTCATTCCGTGCATAGCACGGTTTACATACTAGTTCATTTATATACAACAAGATTATGATTGAGATACTAGTCAACGATTGCGCGGGATTTTGCGTACAGATCTCTGATAAGGAAAGGCAGTGAGTTGACAAAAATCTATATTTATTATATAAAATGAAATAGGTTATTTAAACTCACGACAGGTGTTGGTGTAATTTTGTGAAAAGTGTTGGCAATGTCTAAAGTTTGAATTTTGATATTTTAAATGAATTAATTAGGTTGGAAGAGTGATTTTTATAATGAATCTTTGTAATATCCGATCCGAATTCGTTGGCCAGTAGATCGAAATTGAATGGCTAAGACCAACAAAAAAAAAAACAAATTGATTTTGCCTATCTACTAATTAATTGGCCATGCTTATGTGTTAATTAATTAATTATCCGTTTGGTACAGTTTTGAATTATGAAAAGACCATATTGTTTAACCATTCTAAGCTTAAAGTGCGAGCTCATTAGTAGTATTACTTAACTATTTTAAATTACTTACTATAAAATTAAGTTAAATTTTAGAACTTATGGAGTTTATATTTCAAAAACATAAAATATATTTGAATTTAAAATTTTAAATTAATATTTACATTACTTATCAATTGAAATTACTCATCATAAGTTTAAAAAGAGTACTTAAAATATCAAGAAAACTTACATATTGGAATAGATTTTTATATTCAAATATTTAAAAGAAAAATATAAACAAACAATTAGATAATATGTTTCCTTTAATAATTTCAAATTTTATAATGAAAAGTTAAAACAAAAAGTATTAATAAAGTTTCACTATTTATTAAATTAATTTTTGATTAGAAAAAGGAAAAGGAAAAAGACTAATAAGAACAATGAAAGAAAGAAAAAAAAAATCCTAATTAAATCGGACTTTAGGTTACACCACACCCAATTTCAATTTTGTTTTTCTCCCTCCGAAAAATAAAGGAAGTAACAGAAACACTCAGCAATAATATAATCATTTAATTAGAATCTGTAAGATCGTAATCGTAGATGGGAGGTTAGAAGGCATTTCATTCACTCCTACTCGTTCCGAGAGCAAAATCTTAAAACCATATACATGATTGCATTGTCTCTTTCTATGTGAGAGTGCAAGTGGAACGATGAAATTATTTATAATCGAAGAGATCCAATAATATATAAGTTGTTTTATATAATAAAAAAATATACTCTCCCAAGTTTGATTCCAGTTTGTGTAAGTTTGTTATTATTATCCTAAATTATTAGTAAATGAGAGTAAGTACTTTTAAATGATTTGTAAGAGAAAAAATATATTTTAGAAATAAAATATTAGTAAAAGACATCCTAAAAATAAAATAGATAATTTACAATGAGGCGTTAATAAAATCATGTAGCAATTCACTATTGTTTGATGTGATTTGTTGATTAATAATATTTGGAATGTTTGAGAGTGAGCATTAATGATTATGGATTAAGATTTTATAAAGTGATAGATAGCTCAAATATTATTCAATATAACGTAGAGATAAAAATACAGATTAGTGTTCTCATCAAAAAAAAATAAATAAATACAGATTAGTGGACATTTTGTGGCTAATTCTTGACTATGATGTCAATGACAAGAAATTGAATATTTTGGTCTATTTTAATTTATATAAAACAAGAAAAGTTGTAATAATAATAACAATTATAATAGCAATTATTATTATTTATTTTTAATCAAAAATAAAATATATAATTGACCAATTCTCTTCCAGGTCTCATAAGTTGCAAGTCGTAAATTTTCATTTGAATTATTATTATTATTATTTCAACAAGAAATAATTATATTATTATATTTGAAGAGATGCCAATTAATTAGTCATTCGTATATACATGATTAGGCTAAAAGCCTACAATGATTACGTTCTCTCTTTACGAGTGAGAGTGCAAGTGGACAAGAACAGTTACATATTTATTTTCTGGCATTCCTCGTGATGTATACTTAATTGCACTATGCTTGGAAAGATACATGCATGACACACACTATGCTTGGAAAAATGCATGCATATGGCAGGCAACTTTTCCCAGGCAATGCTTCGATTCTGGAACTAAGCCTCTATCACTTGAACCAAAAAATCTTTTGGAAGATAGTTGGAAAGCCTTTAACACTAGATCTAAAACATCTTATGGCTCTGTTTGTTATTTGAGGTTCTGTCTATATATGCTACTATTTATCTCATATGTGCACATACCATAGACTAAAAAAATTGAGTGTTACAAAACAAATATCAACGATCACTATTAGAAAAAACAGATTTTGGCACAAATCCGTGGCCCAGAAAATTAGCCACGGATTTTATCCGTGGCTAACGTTAGCCACGGCCATTTAGCCATGGCCTTTACACAGCCACGGATTAGCCACGGTCAGGCCGTGGCCAATTTGGCCATCGAATTTTGGAAAATATAAGGCCGTGGCTAATCCGTGGCCATTAGGCCGTGGCTAATCTAAAAAAAAATTAAAAAAAATGTGGAGACCCCCCCCCACCCCCACCTAACCCAGGTACCCCCCCACCCACCCCCGAACCAAGCCCACCCACCAAAGAGTCATATTGATAATTTAAAAATTTTTGCACTCCATAGGATTTGAACCGTGGACCTCATGGTTGCAATTGTGGCATCAAAGCCACTAAGTCACTTGACATCTTTGGTTGGAAAACGATTTGTCTTATATTTAACATATATCTATATTATATTTTAAATTTAAATTATCTAAATAAATTATCTATTTTTATAATTTATTAGTTTCACTAATTTTTTATTTATTAACCAAATTTTATTTTTTATTGTTGAATCTACTTTATTATATGAATATACATCAATTTTAAATATTTTAAATTAAGTATATAATTAAAAAAATAATTTGAAACACATAGTTATATAGCATAAATCCACATTATGAAAAGTATTCCTTTCTTTTTTTTTTTTACTAATCTTTGGCTTTTCTTTTTTTGTTATTGAAAAGTATTTAGTGATTGAACAAATAATTTATTAATTATAAAAAACATTTAATAAATTAATAGAAAAATCAAAAATTATCAGAAAAATTTATTTAGATAATTTATATTAAGAATTTCGCATAATTTGCATTAGTTAAGTACAGCAAAAACTAATTCTTCAACAAAAAATTAAAGTGGTCTAGTGGTTTGATACTTTAATTTCAACCAAGAGGTTACGACTTCGAACCACATCAGATTAAAAAAAAAATATATATATATTCTATGGCTAACATCTAGCCACAGTCAGACCGATTAGCCATGGCCTGACCGTGGCCAGCCCGTGGCTAAACTACTTTGGCCTTATTATTCTAGTTATTTTACACTTAAATATTGTAAATTATCAATAACAATTATACGTTTTTGAATTATTAATAAAACTATAATATAAGTTATGACAATTGATCAATTATAAACTTTCAAAACCCGATAATTAACTCTTATATATAAACAATTGACAATAAATGATGAAATGGACTGATTAGGAGTATACTTATATACTTATATATGTAGTATAATCAAACATATATTGTGATATTATAATAAATTGATAAATTAAATCTAAAGAAATAATTATGAAAGTTAAGTTGTATATTAACTCAATAGAACATTATAATATCGTCAAATAATTGAAACGATCATTCGTCATTGGAATTGATATTGAAATAAACATTAAAATATATCAATCATCTATATATCAGTGTATTGTATATCTAATATATGTTATATATGTACATATATATCTGATATATATACATCTAATTATATATAAATACACATGTATATAAGTATATCTAATCTTATATGTATGTAATATATTGAATCATTTATTATATATATATCAATATATATAATATATATATATATGAGTTAAGTATAGCAAAAACTAATTATTAAATAAAAAGTTAAAGTGGTGTAGTGATTTAATGCTCTAATTTCAACTAAAAAGTCAAGAGTTCAAACCATACTTAGTGCAAAAAAAAAAAAAAAAAAACTTGGCCATGGATTTTTAGCCACGATCTGCCCGTGGTTGATTTAGCCATGGCCTGGCCGTGGCTAATCCGTGGCTAACGTGGTTGATTTAGCCACGGCTAGGCCGTTGCTAATTCGTGGCTAGAAATTGGCGGCAAATTTCGCACCAATTTTAGCCACCAAAAATAACCACGGCCAGGCCGTGGCTAATCCGTGGCTAAGTTTTTTTCTTTTTTTTTTAAATCCGTGTCTAATCCGTGGCTAATAGCCACGGATTAGACACGGATTTTTTCTGTGGCTATTAGCTATTTTTCTAGTAGTGGATGGCTGACGAGTTTAATGTCATTGAGAATGTTTATTCAAAGAAAATCAATTGGAGGCTTAACGTATTGGTGGTATGCGTGTACAATGTCCCTTAATATTGAATAATAATAACATTTACAATATGGAAATGATACTTCAATGTGAGACAGTTTGCTTTTTGTTGTCCTATATAAATTCTGTTCAATATTTATTATTTTGTTTAACCACATACAAATTGTATAAAGAATCTACAGTTCTAATTTCATAAGTTGTATTTTGGTTATAAACTTTTTACTACTATAGTGTATATAGAAATATTAATTTCGCGTGACATTTGAGTATTATAATTCATTTTTACTTATTATCGATTTTTTAAAATTCCATTATATTTTCACTTTTATGAAATCTTGAAATTATTCCAAATGCAACTATTTTATTTATTAAATCTTGATTATTATCTTATCTAATAATTTATCTACAAATTCACCGTGTGCATTGTGCACAGGGGTAATACTAGTTATTATCTAAAAATCATCCATACACATTATACAACTGTTTCTCTCAAGTGGAGATCTTGGTTATCGCGGATGTTTATCTTATTCTAATACATATTGTTGTGTAGTCTGCGTTATTCGATGAAGTTTCTACATTTACGTAAAATATGTGGTTGCTTGTAGATTCATAGGAGATCCTGTCTTCGGTGTTTAATAGTTGATGCCGCAATTAGGAGGTGTAAATGGATACTAAATTGATTGGATATGCCATTTCGATATTTGTATCCATTTAGTTTTATTGAATATCGATATCGATATGGATATGGATATTGATATATATTCAAAATCAATATAAATATCCATATCCACAGGATATCGGATACATTTGTATCCGATTGTAACTTTTAAAATTTAAATTCAATTACATTTGAGTTTTTCATGTCCAATTGTGAATACTTGAGTATTTCATTTAATTGCAAATAGTTGATATTCAACTGTAATGAATTGAATATTTGAATTTGTATATATATATAATTTAGTCATATATATATATTGTACTTATTTACAATACACACACACATATGCATAGATATCACACACTTTTATTAAAAACACCTAAAGTTCATATGTGTCTATTTATTTATTTGTTTTTATATCTTTATAAGTTGCAAAAATATGATATCCACTAAAAATATTTTCATGTATTTATTTGAACAATAATTTATTATTTATCATTCACATAATATATTTTTTATTTCTATATATCTTATAATATATCAAATTTAATGCATATGATTATTAAAAATATAATTTTTAACAAATTATTAAGCACGAGATAAATTATACAAAATTATACAATAAATACATTGATTAATTTTTAAAAAATAAAATTATTAAAAGCACATAAAACTTTTAGGAATCATATAAGGTTTTCTTTCAAACATTATTTATTGGAGATAATTAATGGATACAACTAAATTACTTAATGTTGAATATATAAACAAATATGTATTTGAAGCGGATCTTAAACGAATCTAATATCTCATAATATATCCATATCTATTTATAACCGAATATCTATAATCGAATACGGATAATATTTGCTTTAAGCGGATACATATATTTTGTCTTCTAAATGAATATAGATGCTAACGTTTATTGAATTTTTGGTTATCCATTTATAACCTTAGATTCCTAAAGTATTCAACGTGATCAGCTTAGCCTCTATTACACAAAAGAAAGAAAGAAAGAAAGAAAGAAAGAAAATTTAATACAAACAATGTTAGAAGTATTTGAGTTATGTATTAATTTTGATATTCGATAGAAAGCATCTTAATAAAGTATATTCATGTTTTTATTAAAATATATTATATGTGACATTATAAACACTACAAGAAAAAATGCGATTTTTGGCAGAAATTTTCGGCGGAATTTTGACGGAATTTTAAAAAAATATTAAATTTTAAAATTTTTGGCAGAATTTTGGCTGGAAATTCCACCAAAATTTAAAAAAATAAAAAATATTAATTTTTTAAATATTCGGTGGAATTTACACAGAAAATTCCTCTAAAAATTTACAAAAAAATTAAAAAAATTAAATTTTAAAATTTTCAACAGAATTTCAGTGGGAAATTTCGCTGAAATTTTAAAAAAAATTAAAATTTAAATTTTTGGCCGAATTTCAGCGGGAAATTCCACCGAAAATTTAAAAAATATTAAATTTTAAAAAGTATTAGAATAACCCTCTTACCGTTGGGCTATCATACTTTTGTTGACATAAAACATAAGTATTATATATATAGTATTTAACATTTCAAATAACAACAACACCAACAATAATAATAATAGTAATAATAAGATTTTTATCTATTTAAAAAATTAATTTATTTATTTTTGGTGGAATTTCCTGCAGAAAATTTAAATTTTAATATTTTTTTTAATTTTTTAAAATTTTTGGTTGAATTTTTGCCGAACTTCCCTCGAAAATTTTAATATTTAATATTTTTTTATTTTTTTTAAAATTCCACCAAAATTTTTCGGCAAAATATTTGGCCAAAAATTTCTGCCAAAAATCGCATTTTTTCTTGTAGTGTTCGGCACTCATTCCACCACAATGTATTCTTTCGTGGCTAATGGCAGAGAGGAAGTGTGGCCCAACGCAATAAGCTTGTAGGAGGTGTATGATAAAATGCAAGATTACCAAAGTTCAACAAACTTTATTAAGTCACACGTAAGAATCTCCTTTTTCAAAACACTAGAAAACAAAAGCCAAATTGCCAACTATAATGATGGGGACTATAAACTTCAACAATATATTCAGCTCCGCATTGAAGGGTCAAGTTGCTAGATCATAAGGCCACAAAAACGTGTCGGTAGGGTGTGTACACCATCTATCGCCGTTTTTCGCTTTGATTGATATAAGTGTAGATTCTGAAGAGTGGAAAGATAAATGGCATGGAATAAGTAGCGCACTTCCATGATATCAAAGCACTTAGCCATGTTTCTCCCGCATACCACACCATATGAGTCTTTCGTTTTGCATCAATTTTGATAGTGAAATGCGTATTAAGGCAGTGCCGAGTCCAACCATAAATGGAATGGATATAAAAGATGGCGGTAGACTCGCTTAGGTCAGTTGAAGTGGATATGTCCCTCAAACTGTGATAATGCTTGCAGATACAAATATAGCAAGAGAAAAGCAATCGCCGCATGCCATCTTACTGGAAACTTTGAAAATAGTAGCACAAATCCAGTTTACCTTGTGATGCGGTAGAACGAATCTAGAAAGACAGCATGAAAGGAAATCAGCTAGACAAGTCTCCTCTCTAGCATCTTTCTCAATCTCTAGCATTGTAAAATGGCTCATTGAATCTTCCTCATGCCGGAAACAAGAAAAGTGGAGGAAACAAGTGATTCTATTTCACTTGATCTCGACTTGTTACAAAGTAGCTAAAGTAAATCAGTACTTATAGGATTTTCTAAACATGATCTAGCCTAATACACGCATCACGATTAAATGTGATTCTTTCCCTTTTCTAGTACATAACCAAGAATTAAAACTAAATATATAAATAAAAAATAATATCTTAAATTCATGTACCAACTAAAAACAATGTAAAAGTAAATTTATGTACTTAATTAATAAATAAATTCAGATAATGAATCTAGTTTACTTTTCAACATTATACCCCCTTTAGCCAACTACCATAATTTCGACACAATCCTTGGCGCCATGGTCAAATCAAGCTCCGATGTTGGCTCATCGAGAAATAACAAACTCGGATTCATCAACATTTGCCATAGCTTCAACATGTTATGCCTTTTGATCCTTTGATAAATTCCTAGGCAACCGGGATTAGTGTTTTTGTCATGGTTAAGTGAGGATAGAGGGCATCATCTTGTGTGACAAAGTTGGTGTTACACTTGGAATCTTTTAAAATGGAACAATTTTTTTTTTTTTGAAAAGATACAAAATTCTTTTGTTCTCTATTCTGCTGACGTCATCAAATTTTTTTATGAAATTTCAAAGATACCCTTGTCATTCCAAGTCCAAAAATTTTTTAAATTGGAAAATATAAGTGTAAACTGGAAGTTCAAAAAAATATGACCGAGAACCGGCTGACCGAGGGGTATTTGTAATTTTGAAATTTCTTAGGGTATGAGTTGGTAATATTAAAAATTTTTGGGGGACCAATTGTAGTTTCGTAACTTTAGAGGGTAGTAGATGTAATTAACCCTTTGAAAAATGATCTTCAAATGATTAATTGCAAAATTTGTTAGGATGACAATTTTGAAATTTAAAAAAATAAATAAATAAATAAAAGCATGTATCATATAATTAAGATTTTTGAATAACGTAACAAAATATTTTTCTTCATTTGTGAATTTTAATAAAAAATAAAACTTATAATTTAGAATAACTAATGATATATTACTTACATATTTTTCAATTTACCACAATAATTAATATTATCAACTAATAAAATTCTACTAAATTATAAGAATTGAAATTTTAAAAATAATAAAATAAAATATTTTGTTTAAAATAAACAAAATAATAACATTATTTATCTGTTATTTTATTTTTAATTTTTATCTTTTTTCATTATTATCCCATAGTTTATATCTTCTCTCTCTCCCTCTCTCTCTCCTTGTTCTTATCGTCTTCTCCCACTACAATGTTCGCTCTATCTCAATCAGACCCTAGCCTCCGCCCAATTTTGCCATGAGAAGCTCCCAAAAATGAATTCATCGTCAATTCCCCCTCCCCACTAGTCACTCACGTGCACCCACACAATCTGATGCAAAAATTTGAAAAAAAAAAAATCATCGGCAGAAGAGGAATTTCAACCCAAAATAATCCATCTACATGAAGAATGGCAATGATAAATTAAAATTAAAGGGAACTAAAAGAAGGTCAGGTTGAAATCATGAATTTTGAAACTCCCAACGTCCATATTCTCCTGCATGCAAGTTTCTCACGGCTAATTGGAGCAAAGGTAGCGTGAATTGCATTGGTTTTCCTCTCGAGTCAGGAAACATGGAGTTAGGCCTATCAATGGGGAAACGCTATCCTAACCCATTTATTCTCTACTCGTACCCTATCCATACCCTAAATTTTAAAATATACCCATACCCATATCAACCTAATGTATGAGTTAGGATAGGGCCTTACCAGTTTCTACCCATCGGGTAATAATACCCAAAGGGTATTCATACACTATCACTTTAATTTGTAATTTTTTTCTTCCAAATAACCTAATTTCAAAATTTTTATGTGTGTATTTGCGCGTGCCATGTGAAATTTCAATACTTGTGTATGTGTGAAATTTGAGAGTTAGTGTATGTGTAATTGTGTATGCTACGTGTGTGTAATTGTGTGTAGTGTGTGTGTGAACTATGTGTAACTGTGTGCGCAGTGTGTGTAACTGTGTACGTGTAGTGTGTTTGTGCGCGTGCAGTGTGTGTAACTGTGTGTGTGTGTGTGTGTGTGCAGTTTGTCTAAAATTTCCACTTTGCTCCAAACACCATCTCCTTATTTTTAATTTGTATCTTTTTTCATTATTATCCCACAATATATATCTTCTCTCTCTCTCTCTCTCTCCTTGTTCTTATCGTCTTCTCCCACTACAATGTTCCCTCTATCTCAATCAGACCCTAGCCTCCGCCCAATTTTGCCATGAGAAGCTCCCAAAAATGAATTCATCGTCAATGCCCCCTCCCCACTAGTCACTCATGTGCACCCACACAATCTGATGTGATAAATTTGAAAAAAAAAAAAATCATCGGCAGAAGAGGAATTTCAACCCAAAATAATCCATCTACATGAAGAATGGCAATGATAAATTAAAATTAAAGGGAACTAGAAGAAGGTCAGGTTGAAATCATGAATTTTGAAACTCCCAACGTCCATATTCTCCTGCATGCAAGTTTCTCGTGGCTAATCGGAGCAAAGGTAGCGTGAATTGCATTGGTTTTCCTCTCGAGTCAGGAAACATGGAGTTAGGCTGTCACTGGAGAAACGCTATCCTAACCCGTTTATTCTCTACTCGCACCTTATCCATACCCTAAAATTTTAAAATCTACCCATACCTTACCTATACCCATATCAACCTAGTGTATGAGTTAGGATAGGGCCTTACCAGTTTCTACCCGTCGGGTAATAATAGCCAAAGGGTATTCATATACTATCACTTTAATTTGTAATTTTTTTCTTCCAAATAACCTAATTTCAAAATTTTTGTGTGTGTATGTTGTGCGTGCCATGTGAAATTTCAATACTTGTGTATGTGTGAAATTTGAGAGTTAGTGTATGTGTAATTGTGTGTGCTACGTGTGTGTAATTGTGTGTAGTGTGTGTGTGTGTGAACTATGTGTAACTGTGTGCGTAGTGTGTGTAACTGTGTACGTGTAGTGTGTTTGTGCATGTGCAGTGTGTGTAACTATGTGTGTGTGTGTGTGCAGTTTGTCTAAAATTTCCACTTTGCTCCAAACACCATCTCCTTATATTCTCCTACACACTCACTTCAAAATGTTGAAACCTCTCTTAATCCCATAAGTAGTGATGTTATTTTCAACTTGTGTAAAAGTTCTTGTTTAGGCATGCTTCAATGCTCTTAAGTAAAAGTTCTTGCCAAACATGCTTCAATGCTCTTGGTTTCGTAGCTAGTTTATTTTTGAAGTGACTTCCTAAAGTGTTATTTCATGATAACTTAGATATAGTTATTATGATACATGTTATTTCAAGAACACTTGCTAGTAGAGGCTAAATTAAAGCATATTATGCTTAATATGTGCTCTTTGCTCTTATTATGTGATCAATATGCATACTTAGGAGCTTATTCTGTGATTATTTGCTTGGTACATGCTTCGTAAGCATGAGTTAAGAACCATGAAAACATGTGTGTAGTTTAGAATAAAATGGTTTCCTGCAAATATATATTTAGTCTTGTAAAGGAAAGTTTATCACATATGCTTACTTTGTGGAAGTAAACTTTTATCAAGAGTTATGTGTAGCTTGGAAACATAAGAATTTCATGGAACTATATGAGTTTTATGTATATATATTAATTTTGTGAAAATATATTAGAATAATAGTTTTATAAAACTATAGTTTTTTTTAAAACTATATTCATTTTATGGAAATAAATTATTTTATGAAAATTATGTGTTTTATAGCAAGATAGTAGTTTTGTGAAATCATATGATCTTTTCATAAAATATTTACTAGATAAACATTAGTTTAAAATAAGGCAAGATCCCTCTTTTACCAAGATATGCCATGTGCTCTATATATACATATACTATACGTACATTTCTATATATTTTAATTGGATCTTTTCGTGTACTTATATATATGTATATAGTACACACACACACACACATATATATGTTTTGATTGTATTTTTATAGTCTAAACATAATATTTTATACATAAACAAATATATATATATATATATATAGTAAAATAAGTTTATAGAAATATTTTGTTATATGTAAGATTTGATTATTTTGCATTCAATGAAAGTTTACAATATGTTGGATTATGGAAGCAAGACTTCCAAGGATTGTGTTCTATGTGAACAAATTGTAATTATGTGAAACAAGCCCAAATATGTCGGAGTGGTTTGGGTGAGTTCCGCCAGGACATACCAAATGGGTTGCTGGGTGTAAGAGTTCTCACTCCCTCCATCTCCTAATTCCCTCTTGTGTAGATAGAGTGTTTTGTATAAGAGAGTGGGTCGTAGGAAAATTAGGCGTAACACCCGGGATACAACTACCGGAGAATAAGGCAGGGAATTGGTGGAAATTGGAGTATGAGGTAGGAAGAGATAAATAACTCGGCCGGGAGTTATGAAGGTCACTGATAGGTGACGAGAAAGGTAGCAAAATGAGAAAAATATGTGTTTATGTGCAAATTACACACACGAACACCTTATGTGATTAAGTGATGTTTCTACTCAACTATGTGTTGATTGTGAGTTATATGATTATTTTAGATGGAAACGAGGTCGCAACAAAGGAGTTAGAAGAAGAACCCTTTGAGGCCTTTTACTAGAAGAGTTAATTTTTTTTCTGCGTATTTTGTATTTTGTATTACGTCACGATATACTTTGATGATGTTTTGTAGAAACTCATTCATGTAGTGTAAATACAATAAAGTCTTATTTATATGATGTGAATAAAATATACATTATCGGGGTCGTCACAGCGCGTGTGCAGTGTGCATAGCTGTGTGTGTGTGTGTGTGTGTGTGCAGTGTGTGTGTGTGTGTATGAACTGTGTGTAACTATGTGTGTGTAGTGTGTGTAACTGTGTGTATGCAGTGTGTGTGTGTGTGTGTGTGCAGTCTCAAATGGGTTTGAAAAAAAAAAACACATGCACACATACACAAAGTCACACACAAAAGGATAAAAAAAGAAAAATGATCCGGTAGAGTCTGGGTCCAAAACCTAAAAATAGTATAGATCCAATATATAAACCCAATAGGTATATATTTAAATAGGGTAAGGTAGGATATAGGTTTTCTTTCTTAGATATTATTGGGTTAGGGTCAAGGTAGGATAAAATCCTAACCATTGACAGCCTACACGGAGTTATTCTTCAAAACACCTTTTAACCTCGTCTCAAAAATGGGTTGTTTTCCAGAATGATTTTCAAAAATAACTTAATTCGAAATGCCCGACCAAACTCAGTTTTTATATTTTTTGTTTTTCAAGAATAGAAATTAACTTCAAAAATAGTGGGCCAAACAGCTACTTAAGCTCCTTTGGATTTTCATCATCTTCTTTTTTATTATTTAAAAGGAATCATTTAGATTTACACAAATTTGCATGCATTTTTCCTTTACATTTGTATGAAAAGAATGTTGTAAGTTTACCCTTGATACATTTTCTTAGTCTAGTTGATATTTCATTTCGAAAATTAGGACTAAAATATGAAAAAAAAAATTGCAATTCAAGGATATTTTTCACCAAATTTTCATGAACTTGTTAGGAAGTTGCACATGAAATGTATATAATCTATCAGAAAGCCGCACATGAAATGCATATGATCTACCATAAGTTGCACATAAATTGCACGTGATTTGCTGGAAAGTTGCACCAAAATTTCAATATTTTCATATATTTCTTGTAATTTTCGTTTCAATTACTTTGTTTATTTTTTGGTAATTGGGCCCCCATTATTTTCATTAATTGTATACTTCCTTTTCTAATGTAGACAATTTTATATCAATACTATTCTATCTTACGTACTCTAGTGTAAGCAATTGCATACACAAATATTTAGTTGTTCTTTAATAAATTAATAATTAGTTGAATTTTTTATACACTAACAACTAATTCTTTGTTGCAAGCCTACATTCATTCACATATACAAAGCGAATTAATGCCACTCCCACTATGGTTCGCTGTCACACTGCGAAATCGGCCAGAACTGAAACGCTAGTTGCAGTTCCATCGCGACGAAGTGGAACCGCAGTGGGTATGTGTCGGAGACGATTTGGCGATTTATCGGCCAATGTGTTCCACTCCGATTTCTCGAACCGGAATGCCAATTCGGACCGGAACGGAGGAGGATATCGGCTATCTATAGGAGAATGAATCAGAGAGCCACGCTTTCAGATCTAAGCGCTCATAGCCGTCGGCGTTGTTGCTCGCGGTCGAAGGAGACAGTGGCTACGAGGCCCGCAACCACCGAACACGGAAGCTGCGCACTACTGAATCTGCGCGTGCTGCAAGGAGATCTGGCTTGAGATTTTATTGGGAAAAAAAACGGAAAGAAGAAGATGGAAGAAATCTAGGTATTAAAGACTTGGGTTCTGGAGAGAGAGAGACAATTGTTTTTTTCAGATTTTTTGTTTTTGTCGCAATGAACTTTTGATTTTTTTATGCCCACAATCTCTGGGTAGATTATTTGTGAAAGTATTTTGTATTTTATAATGGACAAATTATATATAGCATCCTATGTTTACATCTAATTACTAAGAAAAACCCTATGTTACAAAAATTAACCTAAAAACCCTAATGCTTTATTAAATTAGCACACCACCCCCCGTGGTTACTGTTTCTCAAATTATATATCAGATGATAGTTTTACCCATCCACCACCACCCCCCCCACACCCCTTCCCTTCCTTCACCTTCACTGCCCACCCCCTAGCCCCACTGTCCATGCCCTAGCCAACCCCTCCCAGAGCCGCCGCAGCCTACCCCTCCCAGTGCCGGCGCACCCCCAGCCCAGCCCTCCAACCCCACCGCACCCCCAGCCCCGCCCTCCCAGCGCCTCCGTCCCCCACCTCCCAGCGCAGCCGCAGCCCACCCCTCCCAGCGCCGCTGTAGCCCACTCCTCCCATAGCCGCACCACCCCCAGCGCATCCGCAGCCCACCCCTTCCAGCACCGCCGCACCCCCAGTCCCGCCCCACCATTCCCCAGCCTTGCCCTCCCAGAGCTGTCGTCCCCCAGCCCCGCCCTCCCAACCCCTCCTCCCAGCTCCGTTCCCACCCTCTCCCCCCTCCCGCACCCCACCCCTCATAGCGCCGTCCCCCCCCAACCCACCCTCACAAAACCCTAACCCCACTCCCCTCCTACCCCTTCTCGATTTCTCTCTCTCTTTCTCTCCCTCCCTCTCTCTCTCTCTCTCAATCGATCTCTCTTTCTTTTTGTTGCTCTCTCTCTCTCTCTCTCTCTCTCTCTCCATCTCTCTCCGACGGGTTTGGCCGGCAACTGGCGGCTGCGGCGGCGGTTTGTGTGACGACCTGGTATTCCTTATTATTTAAATAATTGATATGAAATCTCATACTTCTCGGAAATGTTATTCTTACTTGTTATTTTTAGTTTGATTTTGAGACTAATGTATAATTTGAACGGTAAAGTACTAATTTTCGAATTTTGATTACCATTCTTGGAAAATTCATCTATTAAATACTCATTACTTTTCAAAAATAATATAAATAAGTATTCTAGGCTTTTATGCATGGAGAAGATGCAATTTTGAATAAATAACATGATTTTCCAAATTTTAGACGACTTTGACATTCGAACACAATTTTCAAACTTTCTATGTCCCAGATTGCAATTTTTGAAAATATAACTAAAACATTTTTAATTTCTGAAAAATATACATATAATTTCAGATTTATAAAGATTAAATTTCATAATTTTGGAATTTTTCTAAATTAATTATGAATTTTCGGATTTTATGCCCTAAAACCCTAAGAAATGCGTAAATTGTATTTTCTACCCCTAGATATTATTTCTTTCCCTAATTATATAAAAAATACAAGAAAATAACCTACATTTTCAGATTTAAAAGAGGGGTGGACGAATTTTGGGGGATTTTGGGAGAGAAAATAGAAAATATTGAATACTAGGCTTGTATTGAGTCTTATCCACCAAGCTTGCCAAATACAATGTATAAATACACTTGGCATACACCTTCTAGAAGTATGAATACATGTTTGGCCATGGTTAAAGTAGAGGAACACTTAAGCTACTTAGACCAAATACTTGGCCAATTAGGACATTAATTGGAAAATGACTTCATACTCATCTTCTATGTAGTCTTCTATGTAATATAGCAAAAACACAAAAATCACCACACACACACACCCCTAAAAATTCGGCCATACACCCCTCGATTTCTTCTTGTTTCTTTCATTTTTCCCCACACTCTTTCACCTCTTCAAACCATCTTCCAACCCCACACACTTTCCCTTCTTCAAACCCCTACAAGGCAAGAAACCCCTACAAGGCAAGAAAGACTATTAAGGTAGAAATTTGCCTATGGCATGAGCTAGGGCTAGGTTTTTCTTAATCTATTAGCATGTTATCTTCCCTATAAGACCTAGGAGGTCACCACAAGTTGGTTTCCATCTTTGGTTTAAGGGATTTCAAGATGTGTTGGTTATATATGTGAATATGATGATTATGATGTTGCTTTGAGCATGTTTGGTTAAATTCTTAAATAAGCATGTTGAAATTGTTGTAATTATGCTATGTTATTATGTTTTATACCTTGTTATAGTCTTATTTGTGTTATTTATGTGTTATAAGCTAAAAATTTTAAGGTTCCAAGGCAGAAATTTTGAGTTGCACACATGCTGGAAATCACTGTTCATACAGAAAACTTTGTTTCCAAAGGGGAAAAGTTCGATTTTCGCACTGCTGGAAAACCCGACAATTTCCAACCAAAAACCTGATTTATATACTGTAAATTCACTGTAGAATAAGCTGTAGAAATAGATTTTTAAAAGCTGGAGGTTTGGATTGCAAAAGCTGAAATTTTCAGAAGTTGCGCGCTAAATCGTTTCGCGTCGCAGTCTGAAAGTTTCAGGTTTCGTGAACTAAAAATCCGAAAATTCATACTCTAAAAGTCTATTTTACAACTTTGGGAATATATGTGTGGATTTCCAGTAGGTTTTAAGTTGGAATTTCAGTAGTTGAAAGCTAAAAATTTCAGTTCGAAAATGTAAAAGTCGATTTCGCAAAATTGCGAATTTTGGGTACTTTGTGCTGAGTTGAGCTAAAACAGTTAGTTGTGATGAAATTGTGATTTGTATGTGTTGGAATTATGTGTGAAAGGGCCCTATATGTGTTTGGTATGGATGGGGCTAGAGTTCGGCCGGGCGGCAATCGGCTTGCCGGTCTTAAACCAGTTCTCGCCATCCATGCCTATTCCCATCTTGCATCAACGGAGTGTTCTATGTATTGGTTGTGGGTCGTAGGTTTTTGGCATATACTCGAGATATGACCACCGGTGTGTTTAGGTTGGGATTGGTGGATTTTGGTGTGATTTCGGTTAGATATCAGTTGAAATTGACTTACGGCACGGCGAGATAAGGTAGCCGCCCGTCGAGGTGGAAAAACGGTAAAAATGGGTTGGAATGTGATGCTCTATTAGAGCTGAAATTTATGTGATTTGATCAAGAACTGAAATTTATATGGTTTTATGTGTGGTTATGTGCTTTTATGACAATATGCAATTTCACACGAACACCTCATGTCTATGCGAATTTCTACTCAACATGTGTATATGTTGACGTTGCTTTCTATTATGTTTTAGCTGGAATTGAGATACAGGAAGATAGGAACGAGGAAGACTTAGGAAGGCGCTTCGAGGCTTTTAGTTAGTTATGTATGCGTTGTGCTAGAAACTTGGTAGTTAAGTTATATGTTGTGTATATGTAATAAACGACGTTTGTAAACTCATCTTTTGGAATATTAGTAACCATGTTTGGTTTCATTATGTTATATAATAGCATGTTTTTGTGAGATGGTTATAAATAGTTGTTTTCATAATTAGCTAGAGGTTTCGGGGCGTTACAGTTTGTGTGTATGTGTATCATGTTTGTGTGTATATATAATATGTATATATGTATTGTGTGTGTATGTATATATGTATTTATATATGTATATATATGTAAAACAACAACAAAAAAAAGAGAAGAAAAAGAAGGAAAAAGAAGAAAGACACTCTTGAGGGTGCAAAAGTAATTTTACAAGTCAAAATGCAAGAATATTTGCAGTAAAGGTGCGTGAAAGACGCTTTTGGACTGTAAGGTTTAAGATACTTCCTTTTTATATTCATAGGGTTTAATATGCTAATTTAATTTTGACAGGGTTTTATTTACAAATTAGAAATTTCACAAGGGGTTTGGAGCAATTTGCTCATTTTATAATGAATACTTTTTTGAAATACCAACTATCAGTTGATCTAGCGGGATGATGCGCTAGATCTCTTAAGCAACGTCTGGAGTTCGAATCCTGGTGTTGTAAATGGAGTAACTGGGTTGGGAGGATCGTTCCCATAATAGGCCTGTACAGTACCCGATCCAGATTAGTCGGCCAATGGGTCGAAACTGGGTGGCTAAGACCAAAAAAAAAAGAATACTTTTTGAAATAAATGGTTTATTTCTGAAAAGTAGGAAATATTTACTGTTACGAAAAGCAATTATTACATTTTCACACATAAATATATATATATATATATATATATATATATATATATGTGCACTTTCAGAGGTTTTATTTGAGTAAATAATATCTTTTAAGTTCATATTCACACACACGCGCACGCACATGCGCACGCACACACACACACACATGTGTGTGTGTGTGTATGCACTTTGTATATTCATCTATTCATTTCCGCATTTACAATTATTCAAGGTAGTTTGTGTCTACCAACACTTATTGGAGGAATACTTCTATCAATATTTCAGCATAACGGTAATTTATGATTTATTGAATTTTCTAAAATAAAAAATATGCATATCTATTAGTTACATGTATGTGAATATAAATTATATGTGCAATATATGTATTATTTATATTTGTGATTTTAAATTGATTTTGGAGTTTTACTAAGTTTAATGAATTTATATAAGGGTGCCTCCAAAACGTGAAATTGATTGGGATTTTGGTAATCCAGTGGGTGATGGTAGAAAAATCATAAAATGTAAGTTTTGTTGTAAAGTTGTCAATGGTGGAATTACAAAATTAAAGCAACACATTGCACATATACCTGGAAATGTAGAATCATGTACAAAAGCTCCAAAAGAAGTATCATAATTAATACGAGCTCATCTTTAAGATTCAAAAATTGCTAATGAAATTATGAAAAAGAAAAAGGAAGTAGCCATAAATGCCATTCGTGGGGAAACTAATTGGCATATGCTTGTAGTGACAATAGTGATGAAGAAGAAAACGAAGAGGATTTGGAAGAAATGGAAAATAGGCAACTAAGAAATGCCATGAGAGAAGGTAGAAAAATGGTTGCATTTGAGGATGAAATGTGTTATCGAAGTGGTCGAGGTACTTGTAATTTTTTCTTATAATTGTTTTATTTATTTGTTTATTTATCATAGTATTCGTTTTAATTGTGTAATTTGTTTGTATGGGCTAGATTTGTTAATTGAAATGGGCTAGATTTATTTAATTGATATGGGCTGGATTTGTTTAAGTGATTAGGGGCCAGATATGTTGGACCGTTTATTATGAGTCTTGAGCCCTTTTTTTAAGTTTATATGACACATAGCAGCCCACGTATATATGTATATATTAGTTTTATTATTAAGTTTATGCATCATATATATATATATATATTGCAATTCTTATTCAATATTTATATATCTATATAAAATTGTAGGACACGATGGTGGTAGTTCATCGGGTGTGAAACAAGGAGTATCACGTAGCTTCAGTGTAAAAGGGGGAAAGAATAAACCTCTAACTGGCATTGACTCTTTTATGTACCCATCTAAACAAAAGAGTATCAAAAATTGGTTTGCTCCACAAAAAGTGAAAGAAGTTGGTAAAGCTATTTCTAAGTGGTTTTTATTCAATGCAATTCCATTTCATGCAGCAGATAATGGTCCGTATTATCAGTTTATGATAAATACTATTGTTGAGGCTAGACCAGGAATAAAAGCCCGATAGCAAAACAAATTGGGGTGTTTATTTCGATGAATAAGTTAACGAGGTTGACGAATACATATCCACTTCAACGAAAAAGTGGTCCGATTACGGTTGTACAATTATGTGTGATGGTTGGAGCACCAAAAATAAGCATCCAATCATAAATTTCATGATATACGGTGATCGGAATATGATATATCATACCTCAGTTGATTGTACAAACAAAACGAAGAATGCTAAGTTTATTTGTTCTCTTCTAAACAAGATCATTGATGAAATTGTTGAAGAAATTACTGTGCATTCGGTTACAAAAGGCAAATCAGCTGACAAAGCCGCTGGTGAAAAATTGATGGTGGAAAGGCCACAGCTGTGTCACCTTGTGCAGCACATTGTATTGATTGAATGTTGGAAGACATTGGTAAGCTGAACAAAATCAAGAAATGTATCGACCAAGCAAAACGGATCACCAGTTTCATTTACAATAGTGAGAAACTTGTGAATCTAATAAAATTGAGCACAAATGATAGAGAGTTGTTATGACCAGGGATTACCAGATTCGCGACAGAATTTGTGGCCATGGGGAGTCTAGTTCGCTACAATATGGAGTTGAAACGGATGTGCACAACAATTGAGTGGGAAAGTTACAATAACACTTCCAAAAGAAGAAAAGAGGCTGAAAGGTGTTAAAAATTATAATGGATGCTAAATTTTGGAAGAGGGCACAAGAGGTTTGTTCGGTAATGGAGCCACTTGCGAAGGTTCCAAAACTTGTTGGTCAAGATAAAAATTCTACATTACCAATTATATACGAAGCCATGGATAGGGCACAGCTTGCAATACAATGAGCTATGAAAGAATTGCAAACTTACTGGGATATAATAGATGACAGGTAGTACAGATAGTTACATTAACTCTTGAACATTGCAGGTAATATGATGATTTTATACATAGCCATATACTTCATCTGTTATATCTATTATGATATTTCTATATATTTTCATTTCAGCATTTTTTTTAAATGCAACCCTTCAATATTCTGGCACTTGCGTGTTCACCGATGAAGTAAGACAAGGTTTGAAAGTTGTAATAAGAAGGCTTGAACTAAATTTAGATGCACAGGCGGAAGCACTAAAAGAGGTAAAAAACAATTCTATAACAGTAAATTGTTTTTCTATTGTATTGGTAAAAAAATGCAAATGCTTCGTCTTTCAGGTTAAGCTATTTGTTGACAAAATAGGAGAGTTTGGCTCCTTAATAGCAGCACGAGTAGTTAAAACAACAAATCCAGGTAAATTTTTTCTTTCTAGTGCATATAATTATATTTTATAAGTTATATTTAACTATCCTCACATTATTTATCCTAGCTGATTAGTGGCTCAACTATGGTGAAGAAGCTCCTAATCTCAAAAAGATTGCAATTAAAGTTTTAAGTCAAACTTGTTCTTCATCTGGTCATTGATACATACGAAGATCCGCAACCATTCGGCTGAAGCAAAATTACATAACTTAGTGTTTGTTTTTTATAACATGCGACTGAAGGTCAAGAACTTGATGTACCAAAGAGAGGATGATGATTATTATAGTCCAATTGATCTCAATCATGTATTCCATGATGACGATATCTTAGATGAATGGACTCGAGAAAATGACTCACCAATCTTGGGAGATGATGACTTGCAATGGATAGATGAAGGCATCAACATAGTTGAATTACAAAATGCTGGCAACACAACTACTAGTATTCGAAGTCATGCTACTAGTAGCAAAAAAACCAAACACCCGCAAAAGGAAAAGGGTAAAAGCATTGCCACAAGCAACCGTTGTGATATTAGTAGTGACAGTGATGATGAGAACGACCAAGAAATGAGGGGAAGACACCAAGGATCACGTAGTGGCAGTGGTGATCAGGATATCATGACACAAGTAGTCGCAATGAGAATACACAGCATCAAAGTGGTATGTCATGGGCACAAGAAGCTAAAAAGTATTATGCCACTCAAGATACTGATCATGGATATCGTCCAGGAATAGAAGAACAACATCATTTTTTGGATAAGCTAGCTAATTTTCCTAGTTCTGATGATTATTCCAATCCTAGTGGAACTTCTAGACGGTACACAAATATTTATGAGCTTATGCAAAACCTTGGCTTAGAAAATAATAATCTAAGCTGCAAAACCTTGGCTTAGCAAATAATAATCCAAGTCAATTTGGATATGATTATGGATCAAACACAAGCGACATTGTTTATCATGGTCCTTTCTCTTCTATCTCAAGTGGTACGGGGTATCATGGTTATGAATATGAGTCTTCTGGCAATACAAATCAAAGGAACAATCAAATCGAGGTTTACTTTATCCTGCACCGAATACACACCACCAGCTATTGCCTTACAACACAAGTGGTTTTGGCAATCAAGGATACGATTCTAGGTCATCTAGAAGTAGTAGTAGAAGATATAGTCAAAATGGGAGTTATGCTGATTATTCTCAAAATAGATATGTTGATCAATCATTTTCAGGCTCTAGTGGTATGAGATTTGGTGCGTACGAACACGGTTCTCATGGTACTACAGGCAACAGTGTTGAATATTGAGGATTTGTGTTCTACTGTCGTGCCCAAGACTCATTTGGACACTCAGATCCATTCCATTCTATTGATCAACAATCCTTCAACCCTTTGACCAACCTTCGGATAGACAATTTGGATCGTTTTTGTTTTCAAATCCACGTCAAAAAAATTTTCCAACCGAATCCCAAGGGGAAGATATTGAAGACTTTGAACAAGGTCACCACTCAACGTGGTACTGATCACATATGTCACGGTTGTAATGAAATTGCTTTTTATTAAATAAAATCGAGCTGCTAGAGTACTTCGCACATTAATAATTTGTAATCTATTATGTTTTTTTAGTTACTATATTATGTAACATCAAAAATTATGTAATATTTAGAATTTCAGAAGTAATTATATATTTTCTCATAATTTTGAATAATTTTTTAAAATTCTATTTAAAAATTCTCGTTCCTACCGTGACCATTCCGCGGCATGGCATCGGAACTAGAAGGGTAATCTCCGTTCCATTCCCCGCGATCATTCTAGCGAACCATGACTCCCACTGTTGTTCGTTCTAACACTAAATAGATAATTTGGTCAGCTTACGGCATAGTAGGAAGGAATTCAATTGTGGCAGTAAGTAAATTTAATAATTTTGAATTAAACTTAAATAAGATTATTAACTTTTTTACTTAAAATTACTAATGATTTAATATTTCATTTGTGCAATTCTAGATATAATTGGATTTATATTTTACATACTGCAAATGATTTTGTACCTAATCATTCGGAGCATACAACTGAAGCGCTAAGAGCAAGTTAAGGAACCTAGTCCTATTGTTCATGGATTAGGTGCGCCTACCTCAGGACAGCTTCGTGTGGAGGAGATAGAAGAAATAGGCTCATGATCATAAATTGAGCTAGCTATTGAAGAAATAATTTTGGAACGTGAAATTGGAGCTACTCGATTAAGCCATTGAAGAAGAATAGGGTACAAGAAGAAAAACATAGCCGTATTTTTTTTTCTTTTTCTTTTCTGTTTGATATGTGTATTACCTAAGAGGACAGGAATGCAATGATTGTTAACATTGGAGCAACAGAGCAGAAACCTTGTTGCTACTCTTGTTGTTTGGAAAATCTTGCATTATAGTTTATAATTTATAATGGTGACCTTTTTTAAAATAAATAAATAAATAACTAAATAAAAAGGCATTGGATTGGTGATGTTTGTCTGGTTGAAAAGTGGAGCCATTTTTTTTTTTTTTTGTTAAAGTCTAAGAGCATAGTCGAGGTTGAATTATTTTTTGGCATAACCATGGTCATGAAATGCAGTTCGGTGGATATGCTTGATGTGTTGTGTTCCCAGTTGACAAGAGGGTCAGATGTAATTTTGGCTTTCTTGGGGGGTTAGGTGTTATTTTCAATAGTTGTAAGGGGTTTCTGGTAAGTTTGCACAATGAGGCGAGTGCGCCTTGTAGGGGGTGGTGTTTCCTTTTTTATGATCTTGATGGCTTGGTTTTAACTTTTGCAGCATATCCTTTTTGATAGATTACAGGTGCAGTGTGGTATCACTATGGTGACTGCAATTTTTCTTTGGCAAATTGCATTTTCTTCTAGGTGTTTGAGGTGCATGAATCATTTGTACACGGAATTTGCTTGATGCTTACCAGCAAGGAAGCTATTGTAAGTTTTATTTTTTGCTGCATTTCTGATATATATGTGGGATGTTTAAGGGGTATGGTACGAAAATGCAATTGATATGGCGAGCTCGGCGAAGGATACCTGGGGTGTCATTGGTCATTTTGTTTATTCGTTATTTTCTTATGAGAGTAAAGGTTTGAAATAATCAATAGTCCACATTAAACCACATATATTTTAGCAATTCAAATTTTCTACTTATATACAATACATATATAATGAAGGCTCAAAATATATTAGAGAGAGAGAGAGAGAGAGAGAAGAAGAAAAATTGGTGTACCTACAGAGCTTTCATTGGAGCCTAATCCTAAAAATAAGTTCACTCATGGAGTTGCTTATTGCTAAGTTGATCAATATATTTACTTTATATTAAGTGGTGAGGCTCCATATAATTGTTAGTGAGGCTTGTTTCTTTAATTCTTCTTCGCAACAACTCTTCCACCCATTTTTCAAACCTATTCTAATTCTACAACTATTCCTTATATAGCATAGATGATTTATAATTGTTTTTCATATTGTTGTCATGTTATCATCAATCTCATAGTATCTCTAATATTCCATGCATAGCACAGGGTTAATCCTAGTTTCATATATATATATATATATATATATATATATATATATAATATAATTAATAAATGATTGGTTTTTTAAATTTACAAATCATGGAAGTGTGAAATAACAACTAGATACGTAAGAAAATTAAGAATAAAAAGTTAAATGACTAATATTTTAAAATCGTAAATATCAAAGAATTTAACAAATTATATCAATACCAAACTTAGCATCTTCAATCTTCCAAAATGATGCCGTCCTCCAAGCAGTAATCTTTTCACCATTAGCAACCGTCTGAGACCCTTAGATAACAAATCACGGGCGGTCGATGACCCAATGTGGCCTCAAAAAAAAAACCACCCCGGGGGAAGTATTTGTACCTGAAAATCTGAGCAAGCAGGGATGTCGAGTTGCTAACTATACGCCAGCCCTGCTTTGCAAGCAACGCCAAATTAAAAAGATGAAAATCACGAGAGCCTCGACCCCGCTCCCCCCTCCAAACCGGTTACTCCTAAACATTTGCCACTTAAGCCATTGAATACCCCCATGGTTCCACCACCCCACCAAAACCGAGCAATAACATAATGCAACTCCCCAATTAGGCTCTGAGGAAGTAAGAAACACCCAATCATGTAAATCGGGATAGCCTGAAGCACCGCCGTTGTAAAAACTCCGATCCCTGCCTTGGACAAAAGCTTTGCACCCATCCTTGTATCTCAGCCCATAGCTGATCCTTCAAGCCATTAAAGATTTCCTTCTAAGTACGCCCCATCACCATGGGGAGACCCAAATACTTATCATGTTTATCCACAACTTGGAAACCCAAGATCTCGAGTCTTGAATCTCCCTTCACCCCTCCTCCACCACATTATGACTAATGATCATGGAACGTTTTTCAATATCAATCGATTGCCCCGAAGAGGCCTTGCACTGCCGTAACACCCCACCTAACACACTTTGCCGCTGCACTACTGGCCTCACAAATAATAAGGTATCATCTTTGAAAACAAATGCGAGACCTGTGGCGCCTGCTTCGCGACCACCACACCTTTAAACTTCACACTGTGCAAGAATTGACCATGATTCAAGAAATTCAAGTAAACAACATCTGAATCGATGATATGACAATATTTTTGAAAATATATCTATATATATATATATATATCAGAAGCTTCATGGGAGGACTAGTGCATTGTTGTCAAGCATATTCCTCAGATTGAGTCTTGGGGACAGTACTCAGGCAAATAGGGGAGTAATGTGATGATTAGCAGCCCACAATCCAGAAAAGTAAACATTAAGCAAGGAAATGATCTCTAGGAACATTTCAGGCGTTCATTAAGAGTGATCTTGTTCGATAATCGGAGGTAAAAACAGTAATCAAGCCGCGAGCATGCTTCCATCAATTAATCTTTATCATTTTCAATGTTTAGGTGGATCTAGCACAGCTTAGCTGAAGTAGCAAGTTTGTCGGGGATGGCTTACTGATTTTGGTTCAAACATTTGTTATTTTCCTTACTCTTTGCTGAGTTTTCAAGTAGGTAATTGGAGGCTACGTCAAAATTGTCAATGAAAGTCGTTCTCTCTCTCTCTCTTTCTCAGAATATCCCCTCTTTCGTATCCTTCTCTATCTGTCATCATTAATACTATGTTTCATTTGGCATGAGATTATAACATTTTTCAACTAATGAATCATTCGTTGTAAATAAGAAGTGAATAAATAAATAGGGAACCACGACACAATTCGCCTTTGGGAAAAAAAAGAAAAAAAAATAGAAATTGGCCACGATCTTATCCATCACGCATCACTCCATGTATCAAAGTAAATGGGGACTTTAAGGGACTAGAACTAATTCAAATTTTGAACCTAGATGAGCTGCCACTGAGAGACGTTCCATTGTTCATATGCAAGACTGGACCCAACTCAAGTGTGCAACCTAGGTTTTGTCCATATAACTGATAATACTACACCAAATAAATGAACCAAACACCCGAAAAACAGGTGTTTGATCCAAAATCATCTCACAAGTAAAAGCAAATCCAAGGAGAGAGAGAGAGAGAGAGAGAAGAAAGGAAACGAAGAAAAAGCATGGCGAATCTAACCCGCTGATTGACGAAAATACTCAGTTCCTTATCGTTCATTCCATAATCACTGACAATAAATTTCTTATATAGTTACATCAATATATCGACGTCTCGTATTCAAAACAGTAAGAAATACACACATTGCAATTTGCAAAATCTAATCCTCTAGAAACTTTTTCCCATGGTTTCAAAGTCACCAAACGAGCTGCCAATAATCAAGCTAACCAGGAGACAAAATACAAAGCCTGGAACTCAGAAAATTGATTAAACAATTTCAGTGGGCAGTGATCTCTAGTTATTACCGCTATATACTTCCAGAACATATCACAATGATAGCAGAAGAAATCGAAGTTAAGACTCATAGTACATATGTATAGAATGAGAAATTAACATATTCCATAAATATGCTATAAAGGCTGATAATATTAGATCTACTATTATGCTACAAAAAGAGCTTTCAAGTGCTTTCAATATAGGTGTGGTCAACACTAAATGAAGTGCAGGTGAATAGAAGCAAATACTATTCAAGGTTTTGTTCATTGATTTACCAAGTCTCCGCTGTCTGCCGGATGCCTCCGGCACACACAGAGACACTACCCAAGGGCTCAAATTTTAAAATAGATGGGTTGATTACGGAGATTTATCCTAGGAATTAGACAAATTTACATATCACAACCCCCTTTCTTTCAAAATTACAAAAACCTCCTCTCTCAGTTTACAAAGTTGACATCCGTTAGGGCTTAAGATGGAATTTGTTGATTTCAACAAAAAATTCACATGATTTTTCCTATTTCAGTTAAGTGTAGTGTACGCAGACATAATGGACACAATAAGAAAACATGCCAGTAAGGCCTTGATTGCTCGACTCTATCGGGACCAAACCTCAGGGCTGATGCTATAAAAGGCATAGGAAGTGGACCTAGCTAATTGGGGACTTCATAAACTATCAAACTGTGAAGCCATTACACAGGGTCAAACCACAGAAGCAGGTAACCTTGACTTCAACACAGATGGTGAAGAGCACCTATCAAGCTCACACAAGAGGGAAGTTCCAAACAAATGTTAGTTCCCTAAACTTCTAGGGGAAGTTTTCGTCATTTTGAAAGAAAAAAAAGGTGCAGAATGTAATTTCAAGTTTTTGTACGGGAGGTGGATGTAGTTAACCTCAAAATAGATTTGAGGATTGTCTCCAGATATTATTTAGCTGCATGGGTTGGTCACACTTCCTACCCACAGTCTTACCATGGACACCTAGCGCTCACGTTATATACAGTGTAGATGTATAATCATAATTACAGCAATTTCCTATCGCTTCAATGTCAATATAGGCTATATAGCATGACACTAGATATGTTAGTGGAACTATTTTCCGGTAATATAGAAATCAATTAAAGATAACACTTCCTACAATATGTTGTACTGAAGCATCATCTGATGTCCAGGGTAAATATTCAAAACGTACTTACTCTCATTTGAACTACATTTGACATTATTCTAACTTTACGTAAGAAATTCAGAAGGTCAAGATGGTGTCACATATGAGAGGCACAGAAAGAGAGAGAGAGAGAGAGACCTTCTAAAGCACAGTTATATTTACCCATCTGGTCAATTCTGTTCAGCACACTACAACCTCAGAGCAGAGGGAAAGCATCAGCATCATCGCATACCTTACTGACATAGAAACGGAGGCAAAAAAGTGAGGAACAAGCTGCGTACATTTCAAGAGATAAAAGACAAATTTCGCACAGAAACAATCTCAACTTTCCCAGGCACCAGAGTGACATGCCTTCACACATTAATCACACTATTCCAAGGGGGCTCAAAGAAACCCCTGTAAAATGGCACCCCGAAAACTCCCAAACAAACCCTGTAATTTATGAAGTCAGATGTTAAAATTTTGTACGACAATCAAGAGCCAAGCTATCCCTGCCCCAAGTCGCATTCAAGATGCCAAAAAGCAAATACGATAAACTGAGCATGAAGAGTATTTAGGCTAGATGTTTATGATATCTTACAACAACAGAAATTTACACTTAATTCAGATTTCCATTGAGCGCATATGATACAGATAGAATTACATAAACCGCAGATGGTGAGTAGTCACTGATGTAGCTAATCTTCGGCCTAGAGCTCATATGGCCAAGATAAAAATCTATCTTCTAGCATGCCATTTCCACACAAAGTTCATCCAAAATCCGGCCATATGGATTGACTGCACATGTGGGCTTGACCTGAAAGGCACCAAATTAGCTGATACGTCACTTTCTTTGTACAAGAAAATAGCTGCACATCTCTTTCTTCCGAACTCTTCAATTAATCTTCCATTTCTGCACAAGCATGATTCACAAGCACGCGCGCACACACAAATACACACACAAAGGAAAAAAGAAAAAGGAAAGAGTTACGTACCAAAAAACAAAGAAAAAGAGGGAACAACGGAAATAGACGAATATAAAGAGAAAGCGCAAGTGTGCAACATAGTTAGTGGCCCCAGATTACATGTCATAACCTCATTATTCGACTTCAACAATGTAGATCATCTCATCTTCTGGGATTAGAGGGGACAATAAAAAGTATAGCAACCTAAACACATACCTTTGTCAAATACTTAGCAACCTTTCACTATGGCTTCGGGTTCTAATAATATTTAGCAACCTTTCACTATGGCTTTGGGTTCTACTCTCTTACATGAAAGGAAAGAGGACATTCTCAATCTATTATTTCATGTAAGTGACGAATTGGACACAATATAAAGCAGAAAACAAGACAACATTAGGTAAATAGCAAAATATATACTATGATGACGGGCAATAAAGCAACAAGTTCCATACTACACAAGACATGGAAGTAGAACTACAGAGCTGCAGAAAACAATTAAAGAATGGGTTTTTTATGCATTGATACAGCATTCATATCCAGAAGCTAAAATTATGTCAACAGGGAGGAACTACTGGGCACTGAAATAGAGCATAGATGGATTTGGTGAATCCTCAATCAATTTTTTGGGCCAAATACTACAATGGAAATCTGGTATTCATGGAAAATATATCCAAGTATGCAATAAGACCCCAGGAAGTTTCCAAAATTGAAATGAGAGAACATGACGGTGAAAATTTGTGGTGCCAAATGGCATCTGAGAGATTTGCCAATATTTGAAGGGCTAATATTTGCAAAAGAAAAAGATGTGTTAAATTATGTGGAAACTGATTCTGTTGGATCCAAGTATCAACAGATTCGGGATTACATCCCTCTTTGATATTCTCACAATGGGAAGGCTGTCAGAGATAACAGCTAAAGTGTTTGAAAGAAACTGTATGAACTTCATTGAAGTTAGTGGAGCCCAAATGAGGAGCAAACAGTACTTGATAATTCTCCTATACCAAATGAACATACATAAATGAAGAATAACAAATCATCTGGCTAATGATCTGTAATTCTTATAGTTTATGCAAGGCTAAAACTGAAGAAATTGTATAAGCATTAGACACCAGTAAAGCATGCACACATATGCACATGAGCCACATGCATGCATAGAGTGTGCTAGACATGCATTTTCAGTACTTCAGTTGGTCAGGTACATTAACAGACATAACAGTGTTTAAAAGACAACAAGACAAAGCAATCAGTTTGTATTAGGTCCCCAATATAAAGCTTGAAGCAGTGACCCAAAAGGAGAAAGAAATATGCATTTCCAAATTGACTCGTACATGTATTGAATACAAGTATATGAAAGAAACCATGAAACCCTTTGAATTACCAGCTTTTTATTTATGCTGTGGTATTCTAGACTTTGAAGATTCCTCATTGCACCCACCATTAACAACTGCTTCCTCATCTTTTACCCTCTGGACATAGCACCTAACTATCTTCTGATCCAACTCATAATAATATTCCATTTTCTTCAGTGGTTTCATGTCCAGGTCAATGAAAGATCCCTATAAGAATATACAGACAATGAATTATGGTCAAGTCGGAACTAAACAACATGTAAACCACAATAATAGATGCTAAAATTATAAAACTATGAGTAACGCACTCCAACATTTATTCTCCAACGATATTTAGCATGACGAGTAGAGTTTCTAAGAAGGTAGCAGATGAAACTAATTTCAGAGTGAATATTGTTGCAACCTCAGGGAACTAATGGACAAACAGAATATTATAATGTGCATGATATACATTCGGTATACTGCAAGATAAAACTACCTCCATAACAAGATTAAAAAGGCAAATTCTGATGAAAAAGGCAAATCCATGCTCCCAAGTTACAATAATTAATTCAAACTGATTCACGACTCATGATGAAAACCAGAAGTTTGATGTATAGAAGCTAAACCATGAAAATTGGAAGGACGGTCAAGGTATTCACCTTGTAATCAAAAGTTTGATTGGTTGATTCCAGAAAGACAACACTATATGGAGACTCTGGATCCGTATTTCCTCTGGGCCTGAAACTAATCATTATACTTAGGTCCTTTGCAGTGGCAGCTATCAAGTAGTCCCTCACAATTTTTAATTTTTCATCCCTTGGCATTGAGTGTAATGATGAATATCTTCTTAACAATTTGCTTTCACGTTTTTCCTGACAGACCACACAAGGCCGAGTAACAATATCATAGTAGGCATGAATGGCACCTTCAACATCAATAGTATCAAGCTTCTGTACGTCCAGAAGCCGATTCAACAAACCAGACTTCAACAAAGTTTCCGCCACAAGTTCAAGAAAATATTTGGTATGCATCCCATCTTTTGCCAGGATAACACGTTTAAGTCTGTTCTGAAATGCTAGATCAACCTTATAATTCCCATTGTCTGCAGCAGCATCCACGTCTCCATAAATAAGTGAACCATTTAAGAAAACTCGGAAGTTATTCTGAGGGGTAAGAAAGAGAGACTTAATTGCACTTTGTATCCTGTCCTTAGATCCAGAAAACATATCCAGGGGATCATATCTACTTATTTGTGATATCTGCATTCAAGAATCTCCATCAATTACATGCTACTTAGAACTCAAACTTACACACCTTTCAGATCTATGATATTCACAAGCAATTTCTTGATACAGTTGAAATGCAGTGACAAGAAAATGCTTATTTCCAGGAGGAAAAACTTGGATCAGTTTAAATATTACCTCTCCTTGTTTCAATTTCAGAGCTTGGTGCATTCTAAAGCGAGAAATTCTCTTTTTTACTGCATTTTCTTCAGCTATAAATTCTGAAATAGGAAGAACTCCACTTTTGGGCTGCTTTTCCAGAAGAAGAAAAGAAGTGATGGATGTTATATAATTCAACAAAATTGTTAAGGAAACATATATCTCTAACAGGTTATGAATGAACATATACAGGAAGAGGAGCACACAATGTTCGGATGTCAAGAGAAGCACCTTTATCTCAACAGACACACAAAAATCCTCTTTGAAAATACCTGAAACTAAAACATAGACCAAGATTAACAGACTGTAGATCAAATGTATAAGAAGCCATATTTCCATGAAAATACATCATTAATCTTGAATCTCATTTTCTGGATCACAAACAAGCTAATTAATGAGTGACGGTCTAGAAATAGATTGATCAACTATGATTCAACCACAAAAGGTACAATAAATTGCGTATTTTAGGTCACTCTAGCGCAGACAACTAACGTATCCAATTAGAAAAGTTGTATTTGGTTAAGTATAGCACTATCATTGGCAATTCATAACTCAACATTCACAGAACTATCCTCTTTGTGCATATTCAATGAAGAAAAACTCAAGCAGCTCCCAAAGTACAAAGAGAGATGCCAAGCAACAGAACAGGACTGATGGAAAATCGAAAAGCCCCCAAAGTAACTCAAGTAAGCATAAAATGCAGATTTGATTACAATATCTTGACTAAGAGAGCACAAGATCCCATCTGTCAGAACAATGTCAGTATGTAAGTCATACCATGAGGAAATATTGAATGATCAGCAATGAGAAGAACTGAATCACACAGAGGATTGACTTTGGCAGCACTGACCCGCCAGGAAGGACGCTGACGAAGAACTTTGTTTTCAACTGCCTCCAAAAATTCTCTTGACACACGAACATGAATCTGTAAAGTGACATGTCACTATCCAATATTTCAATTTTGCTGGCGGAAATGATAATTTTACAAACTAGAAACACAGGTCAGGGAACACAACAAAATAAATAAATAAATGAGAAAAAGTAACAGGAAAAGGAAAAACTAAGTCTCCATGACCGAGCCAACTCAATAACTCTTTGTTCTACATTTGAGTGTTTCATTGGAAGAAAAAAGTAGAGATTATATTTACTAGCGTCCATCTCCTTCCTTACAAACCAGAATGCAAGGATTCTTCATGATATCACATAGTAGGAACAACTAATATTTGCAAGAGTATATCTCCTAAGCCATAACTTCTTGTAACAAGAAGACAAAAGAAAGTAGAATTATACACCCAGATAGACCTATTAGGGAATAGGACTTTTTTTTAATATAACTCAAAAAGGTATATTGTTTAACTTTTTGACCTGAAATTTTTTTTTTTTTTTTTAATTCTGACCTAATTTGCCGTCGACGACGGCGAGTTTATTAAAATATTATTAAAATTTATAATTGTTTAATATATTTTGTCAGGCCAAAAAATAAAAAATAAAATAATAAAACTCGCCAACACTATTGGCGAGTTTCAATTAAAAAAAAAAGAAAAATTGGTGAAATTCAGTGCCGAATTTAAAAAAATATATTTTTTTTTTGAACTCGCCAAGGTCGTTAGCGAGTTTCAGGAAAAATATATATATATATATATATATATTCAAACTCGCCGTCAAGGACGGTGAGTCTTGGGCAGTCAAACTAACAAAGTGAAATATTTATATTAGTACGTACAATTATTGACATGACAAGTGGAGTGACATCCCACCAAGATTTTCACCTCAAAACCACTTAAAAATTCACATATTCCCTTGTTCCTCTCACTTGTGAAATTTGAATCTGCTCTGTCAATTTTTACAATCCCACCAAGTGTAGTTATGGAGTACTGTTGCTAGACTTCCATGCCTTGTGGGAGTCTTGTTGTTTCACTCAACGTGTGACGAGACAACAGTAGTAGTGAGCAGTGTTACATACAAGCTGGAAAATTATAGTACAGTCAAAAGTAGGGCAACTTTTTCACACTTCGAAGTGTTTTCAACCAATCACCTATCGAAAGGTGGCCGGATGTCATGTCACTTTCTCTCTTTCTCCCTCTACATATATATATAACATATATTTCTTTTTTCTTGACGGCGAGTTTGAATTTTTCTTTTTTTTTTTTTTTTGATTTTTTTTGAAACTCGCCAACAACCTTGGCGAGTTCAAAAAAAATATTTTTTTTTTAAATTCGCCACTGAACCAATTTTTTTTTTTAATTAAAACTCGCCAACAGTGTTGGTGAGTTTCATTATTTTATTTTTTATTTTTTGGCCTGACAAAATATATTAAACAATTATAAATTTTAATAATATTTTAATAAACTCGCCATCATCGACGGCGAATTAGGTCAGAATTATAAAAAAAAAATTCAGGTCAAAAAGTTAAACAATATACCTTTTTGAGTAATATTAAAAAAAATCCCTAGCGAATAGGATTCCATAAGTGCCTGCTGGAGGACGAAACAGCGGTAACCAAGAATATATAAGAGTGCAGACTTTTAATTGAGTTTTCTTTGTTAAGGAAAAACAATGATGAGAATCATATTATTATAAACAGACATAAAATAGCTGCAAAATCAATAAAACATTGTCTCAAAGTTCACTAAGAAATAATAACTTACCCCTGCATCAACATGGGCAGAACCCAATAAAGGGCACATTACTTTATTCACATACATTTGCTCTGCAATTTCCCTTGTAGGAGCTGAAACAATTCCTTCAAATTTTCCCCACAGGAGGCATTCATGCTTGGATAGAGCTGAATGACCATTCTCACATCCAGACCCATTATTTGGAACTTTTTGTATTCTTAACACCTTTCCGACCTATATGCAATAAAGAAAGAGAATATTCTTTAGTTAAGAGATCTGTGTAAATCGAGCTACCTACTAGGACCAGCAATAGGTGGTTTCAAAGGTTTTCTTCATATCTTGAATACCTGACTGAGTATTTTCCAGCTCATATTACTCTTTTAGAACGAATTTCTCCCTTGAACAGAATAAAGCAGCTACTATTGTTGCTTGATCTCATGAACCAATATTCGGTTCTAATATATTGATCAATTGAAACATGAGTTATTTTGCGTCACTACTTTTTAGCCAAATATGAATGATGCACCAGGGTAATCTATGAAGAGGCAACCTCAAAAACCACTTGTCAACCTAAGTTCATGACCAATTCTATAAGAAATGAAATTGAGTAAAAGAAATCTAAAAACACTTAATTAATTGTCTTTATAACTAAACTTGTTTAAAGCTTGCAAACCAGATGAATTTTAATTGAAATCCTTCTCAGTAGGGGGCAAAATAAGTATTTTTTGCTAGGTCTTCCACTCAGCTATAGTTAATGGAAAACCCAAACTAACCAGACTCACTTATCCACCCACCTATGAAATATCGGCAAGCATGCATTCTCAGAAAAATGATCCTTAGTGTTTGCAGCAAACGCTTTGCAGGAAAATTAAATAAAGTCTTTCCATTTGGTTCTCTATAACTTCTGTGGCAACCAAAAAGAAGCCTTGTCTTGAACAATACTAGAATAACTTCCAACTTTAGCATAAACTAATAACAAAAACAACAAAAAGGAAAACATACAAAATTAGGGGAGCTTCCACTATAAGCAAGAACCAAGTTCACAGCTCCTTCTCCTCTATAAGCCCATTCCACTGCATCATTTGCCTGTAAAACCACCGCCATCCGCTGCATACAGACAAAAGAGCACTTATTTTCTGTTACATTTCAAACATTCAAATTAACTATGTAGTGTTGGGATGCTCGGAATTGAAAATGAATAGGAATTGAAATTAAATTAACCAGTTAGGAATTGAAATTAAATTAACCAGTTCAGAACATGAAATAAACAACTAACAAAATAACCAGTTCAGGGGAAGACTTTCCCTAAATGAATAGCAATTCCATGAATTAGGTTTTAATAAGCTAGTAGGACAGTCAACTATACTGCATTTGTGAGTGGACAAGATTGAAGCCTCAGATAGGCATAATATCAACACAGCAGCAAGCATTATTAGTATTTGTTTGAACAATGGCAACCAAAAAATATTGTTGTCAACTGATCCTTAACATGCAAATGGTTCAGAGTCACGTACAGGTCTTAATTGGGTAAATTGAATACCAAATCATTTTAGAGGAGTAAATAACATCACTTCACTTGTTAGACGAATAACTTTCATGGGAAAAGCACAAAGTAATTCTTCGACAAAAGCAATATATTCAGCTAGTTGCTTCAAAATCCCCCAGTTAATGGTAGAAAAAAATCGCGATAAAAGCATATTCAATGGGATCACATTTTCGCACAAAAATCAAATTAGCCCCAGATCAATTTCCACAGAACATGCTAAGGTTTTAACAACAGAGAGTAATAAAATGCTGAAAGAAAACCTAAAGTTACTCGATTGCGCGTGCTCCGCCGTCTCGGCCTCGTCCACAGTCGCGGCGGCCGTCGCCGTCGTCGACCTCCACCAGTCAATGTGTCAATCGATGCTAACGTTTACACCGGAATCGGAGTTGAATGCCGACAAGAAAACCTGGCAATTCGATGGGCTCCAGTGGCTCCGCCTTGAATAAATTCCTGCAGTGAAGCCCGTGATGTGCAGGGTTTATAGAGAGAGAGCAAAGAAAGAGGGTTGTTGTCCATTTGACTAACGAATCTTAGCAAAAGTTCATCATCTTTTTTACGCTTTTAGGCCCTTTTTTACATTGATTGGATATAATAAAATATTAAAATGATATAGCTGCGTAAGTTGCACATAATATGGCATAAATATGCTAGGTATCCCAATTCCAAGTGGATAAATATAGCATCAAGTTAGAATAACATCAATTAAACTGGTCCAGTGGATAAATGTAGAATAAAGGTCGAATAATTTGCTTTTGGATTCTCTTTACGTTGATTGGATATACACAAGTTAGGGCTGAGCAATTTTTAAAAAAACATCCCCAGAACCGTTCGATCCATATCGAATCAAACCATCTCTGTTAATTTATTTAAAAAATTGCGGTTCAATTATTCAAGTCAAAACTAAACTACGTAATCGATTCGATTATAATTTTGATAATCAATTGCACCGAATCGAACTGTCCATAATATATATATATATATATGGCGAATTACATCTACCTCCCATGAGGTTTGGCGAAATTACAATTTAACCCACGATTTTTTGTAAATTATAATAAACCCCCTGTGGTATGAAATAATTACAAGTGATGGACGGAAAGTGCATAAAGTCTATCTTTTGCTGATACTAAATAGGGCAAATTGCATTTACCTCCCCTGCGGTTTGGTGAAATTACAATTTAACCCATATTACAATAACCCCCTGTGATATGTAATAATTACAAGTGATAACGAAAAATGTATAAAACCTACTTTAGCCCACAATTGACCTCACCAACGTGTTTTCCATGTCGAAAAGTTTAAGACCCGCTTCAAGTTCCCCGAAAAACTTGTCGGAAAATAGAGCAATTTTTTCAATATTATTACTTTTAGCCCCACAAAGATGTAATACATAACATACAACCCCAAATATTTTATATATATTACAAAAAAATCCCTCAAGGGTACTATCGGAACTTTACATACAAAAACTAACGGAACCCTAACGGTCATAAACGGTTGGGGTAAATTGTTAGACGGAATATACCACAGGGGGTTTATTGTAATTTACAAAAAACCGTGGGTTAAATTGTAATTTCGCCAAACCTCAGGGGAGGTAGATGTAATTCGCCCTATATATATATTTGTATTTATTATTTTATTTTGTTTAAACTCTAACAAGTTTCATTAGTTGTTAATTTATTATTTAAAAATTCAATTCCATAACCAATTTGAACCTCTAAATTTAATTTATGCAGTATGCATGTAGCAAAGTATATTTCCATCACAAAATAAAAGAAAAAAAAACTTAAAAGGAAAATAAATTCAACTATATTAACTATTTAAATTTCACAATAAGTCTAAAATGACTAGAAATATTAAATATAATATACTATTTAAATATTCATCAATTCCATCCATGTCTGATGTATCAATCCTTATAGAAGTATGTTTCTATTCATACAAGATTTTTACTCTTTGACATAAAGAATATAATATAGAATGCTTATTTTATTTTTTTTGTTACTTTGTTAACATCTCAAAAATTTATGTAGTTGATTTTAATTAATATTATTATTTTGGTTTGACTTTTAGAATGCATATTGAAACTGTGCGTTGTTTATGTATTTCTAATTTTTAAGAACTTAGGTCCGTCACTTTTTTATTTTCAAAGCTTTATTGTTATACATAGTTGATTTTTTTTAATACCGATTTGAATGTTTACAAGTATTTAAAAATAATAATTCTCTTTGTTTTGGCTTTATTATTTTGTTTAGTTATTCAAAACCGTCAAACTGCACCGAACCGAATCAAACCACTTCAAACCGCATCTTCGATTTTATTTTCTAAAACTGCAATTTAAAATCAATATCTTAAAAAATCGCATATAGCAATTTAATTTTAAGTTAATAAAAAAAAATCAACATTGAACCGCAATTACCCCTAACACAAGTTGCATGTAATATGGTATAAAGGGGTTGAGTAGCGTGTGTTGAATTGAGTAACTTGTGTAACATCTAAAATGATTTGAGAAATTTTTGATAATATTTCCGAAAGAACAATGTTTATGTAAAAAAAAAATCATAGAGGGTTTATTTAATTAAAGGAAGTCTTATTTAATTAAAGGAAGTCTGATTGGGTTAAACTGGAATAACATATAACTACACTAGAGATCATTTAGATCATCATTGAAAGATAATTTTATAAAGTTGGACACTCAATATAAACATGAGAAGTCTATGGAATATATGTGTTGTAGATTTTTGAAAGCTATTTCACGTTTAAAAAAAATAGCAAAACAAATAAAACAACGAAAGAAAACAGGAAGATCAGATTATGGGACGTAATTGACACGTCTTTTTTTTTTTTAAATCAAAGACTTGACACGTGTTGCTTTTTTAAACTCCCACCGACTTGACTTCCTATGCACCACATGGGGGTATTTGCAAGAGATTAGAAAAAGTGCTTTGATACTTTTAACTTCAAAACAATTATTTTAAATATTTAATTTTTATAATTTTTATTTAAATTAAGTTGAAAAAAAATTAAAATTGAGAAGTTGAGAAAAATCTGTTTCTAACAGCTTAAAAGTGTTTATTGATTTTTTCGTAAATAAATTGAACTTTTTAAACTGTTACCTATTAACTTTTTACTGTTTTTCACTTTTATTTTCAAACACTCTATATTTTTATTATCAACTTTTAACTGATTCTCACTTTTATTGTCAAACACTATCAATTTTTACTACTCAATTTTTTCAACAACTTCAACTTTTCTAAAAGCAAAAGTAAAAACAATCTCAAACACCCTCATAATACAAACCCATGGAATTTTTTTAATTATTATATTTTTTATTTATTTTAAATTTAAAAGTACTAAAAGAACTAGTCCTATGTAAAGTTACATAATTAAATTATATATTTTCTTTTCCATGTATTAAGTGTGCCACCAACACTTATTCAATATAAAACTAACGTTTTTGTGGGAAAATTGGTGTCATTTCTTGCCTTTTTATCACCAACATCTGCTTTATTTGACCCAAAAAAGAAAACAAGGGTGGGGCGGGGGGGGGGGGGGGGGGGGGCGGGAAAAAGCAACTCTTATAAGGTGAAACAAAGCAAAATTTCCACAAAAAAATGTGACAAAATGGTTTATGTTTGAGTTTTTGACCTTTTTAGTTTGTTCAAGTGAACGAACCCTTGTAAGAATTTTCCCAATCAATGCCAAATACCCTTCTTTTCTCGGTTTTATAATGGATGTTGTACACAAATTGGAATATGTTTTGCTTCGATTAGGGTTTTGCACAAGTAGGAAATTTGGGAATTTTGATGAATTAAGCATGTTAAATGTTGAAGAAAATCACGTGATTCTCACGTGATATTTTTTGAATTACTTTGACAATTAGCTAACGGCACACATGAGTGGCACATGATGGTGCCATTTAAAAATTGACGGCAATTTCATTGTGGGATGGAATCTGATTACAAATTTAAAATATATTCCTTACTTTGATAAAGCTGACAATTTTGGAACTAGAAATGGGCAGAAGTCAAAACTATGGGAATCTGTGTTGAATCAGTTGCACAGAGTGGAGGCTTGGCCTTGTTGTGCAAAAAGGATATTTGGGTTCGGCTTATGTGTCTCTCCAAGTAACACATCCACGTTTAGATTCTTGGTCGGTCAAATAGTAGTAAGTGGTTTTTTTACAGGGTTTTACGATGAGTCATTAACTTTCATGAGACAAAATAGTTGGGCAGTCCTTCAAGAGTTTACATGACGAACTAAAAGTGTCTAGATTTGCAATGGCAATTTCAATGAGATACTGTCCAATGATGAAAATTAAAGAGGCTCTCTTCGGGCTCAAAGTAAAATTAAATCGTTAAGCGAATTTGTAAGTTTGGGTATATAACCAAAATATTTTGCATACGTACGCAAAGTCTGCGGCAACAATTTAAAACTTTCCTTGTTTGATTAGGACTCTAATTAGGAAAGAAGTTTTTAGGTGAATTCTTGCCCCTTTTTAGTCCAGATTCAAGCACTTACTAGGGACGTCTTTTAGCTAGAGTTAGGAGATTAGAAAAAGAACTCTTGCAATTTCTATCCATTTTTTATCTAGTTTTGGATTTTTTTTGAAGAAGGAGACTGAAGGGAATTGAGAGGCGAAGGAAGAACAACCTTGGGACGGAAGTTCACATCCGGATTCTCCACCAAACGAGGTTTTTTTTTTCTCTTCTCCTTATGCATTCTTTTGCAAATTTTAGTTCTTGTTTGTAAATCCATCATGAATTAGATTAATTGTCAAGTGTAAGGGATGGTATAATTCTTCCTATTTCCTATTCTATGAAAACCCTTTGGATTTGAATGATTTTGTGTGCTTAGTGTGTGAATTTTGTTTAATGGTTGTAATGTTTGATTAGGGTTTGATCACCCTTAATTATTGATTTTGAGAATCGTTGATGAGGTCAAGAGACGATTCGCAATTGTTGGTCTGATTAAATGAAATCAATTCATGTTAAATTGCATGAGAATGAGTTTAATGTTAATTGAGTCATAGGGTGGTGTTAAATCTTATATAAATACTTTTTAGTGCTTAGATTAATTGACTGTGAACTGGTTAGTTTTAGGCCTAAAAAGAATTGTATAAGATGATTCTATGATGCTTGAGAGAGATTGTAAATGTATTAGTTCCCGACTTCACACAACCATGAAATCGTTTAGTCTAGGGATTGGATTGGAATAGGAATTGGATTAATGAACCTACCTTACACTTGAATTTCGCCATATTGGATATTTGTTTGACTTTTGAATTTGTTGGAGTTAATTTATATGTTCAGTACTTGATTTGACTTTAGTTTTAAGTTAGAAAACAAATCACTCCATTTCGATTAATTTAGCTAATTAAAAAAAGTAATTTTCACAGGCCAAATCACAATTTTTATAAGATTCGACACTCTATTCATCTTATATTACTTGTACGACTGTATGCGCTTACGCAACCCCCATCAAACACTGTTGTGGCAACAACACTATATGACTTGGGAATCTCAGGTTCCTCATTCACCTAGTCAATCATTCCTTGATGCAGCGCTTCTCGCATTACTTGGTGAGGCATTTTATGACTTGCCATTCTGATCATTCACTAATACCTATTCAATTGACATGTTCTAAACTAATACCCATTCGACGACGTCCTAGACTATTCTACTTTGAGGTAGCCTAAATTAGGAGGTGAGGATTGTATTCAATTGATTGAGGATTGGTGCAAACGAGGAGTGACAAACAAGGACCCTTAGATGCAGTAATGAAGGGCCTTGAGATTTGACATATGAGCGACTAAAATAGGACAAAACTTAGATATGAGCAATTGAGAAAGAGATTTGGCCACAGAAATTTAATCCCATCTCTCAAACAAAAATGTCTAGCTCCATACCTTCATGCAAAGTATAAGACTCAAATTAAAGTACCTAGAAATTTTGCATAGGGCAAATTATAGTTACCACTCCCTAGGGATGGCGAAATTACAAAAAACACCTTCATGTATGAAAAATTACCATTATCCCCTTAATATTATGTGTCGTCAACAATTTGCACCTGTTGTTAGTTTGACTAACGGTTTCCGTTAGTCAACTTATATGAACTTTTGAAAATGCCCCAAAGGTGTTTTTGTTATTATGTGTTATAGCTTGCGGTACTATATTGTAATTTGTTAAAACCATATGAGGTTAAATGTAGTATTCCTATTTTTGTGCTTTTTCAAACTTCTCAATTAATGCCGTCGGTGGATAGTGTGTATAATTACTAAATTATTAGTATTTAAGCAATGTAAGGTCTTATTTATATAATGTATGACTTGTTGATAAAATGCTATTTACCAATCATACAAAACTTAATTTTCAACAATAAAATAGAAAATCATATAAACACTTCAAACAATGCAACAAATGAATACTCTTGCTAAATTTCCATAAGTGTATGGATCGATCAAGTAGTAAAGTGAAAGAAAAGTCTCTTTCCCATGAGGAATGGGTTACCAAGCACCAAACTTGTAATTTTTTTTTTTTTAAGCTTCGAGAAGTGAGTGAAAATTGTATAAACTAAAAGAAAGCAAACAAATACGAGTAGAATAAATCAATAAAACCAAACAAGAGTCTAGGCATTGTCAATTGAATCCCCACTTGTGATTTATTGAACCCCCTTTTGATTTTAATTAACACTTCTTCCCATGTCCAACTCATTGAAATATTTGTAATCACCTTTCAAAAGTAAAAACAAATGTACCAAGGAATGCTATATGTCTACTTTCGTGATTATATACAGATTCTTTGGCTCGCTCATTGCACACAAGGGTTTTGTTAATTAAAAAGCCCTTACTAATTAATATAATTGATCATGCAAGAGCATGATTATTCCTATTCTATCCTATGCATTCCTTATATCTATAAAAGAAATAGTTTGATTTTATAAGCACCCTTTCTTAGTCAGATATAAAACCTCAAACTTGTAAAAATTGATAAAAAAATTCACAAGTAATACAAGTTTGAATTATAGATAGGAATTATGTAAATTAAAAGCAAAGAGGTTAAACAAAATCACAAGGGTTTCATCAATCGACTAACCTAGAATCTTATGATTTAATTAGCTAGACATAACAAAAGAAAAACAATAGAAAAACATAATAAAAGTAAAATAAACAATAAAAGCAAACAGGGCTTGATGCAATATTCTTGAAGGGTTGTGGAATTGGCCCTTGAATTATCATCCTTCTTGAGCTTTCTTCCTTGATCTCTCCTTAAAAAGTCAGCCAAAAGTTCTTTAAAATCATGCACAAGATGTTCTTAAATAGTGGTAGGACAGTCAGAATCCTAACGGGAACAGAATTTCCTTATATGCACAAGGACATCGAAATGCTTTATGCACGCAAAAACAACTTCATGCTTGCCAAGATGGCCAAAGCCATCCGCTTTTGCTTTATTTTGGAGACTCTTGTAAGTGTCAAGATGGCTATGGTCATGAGATAGCTTCTGCTTCCTCAAGACGGCTTTGACCGTCTTGTCTTGCTAGGGAGAATGCTGAACGTAACGACTTTGATCCTTCAAAATGGCTTTGGCCATCCCGCTTTCCTGACACTATTTCCAAATTTCCTTTTGTGTCTCATTTCCTTGTTTGTTTCCTAAAACTTATAAAAGAACCTGTGGATATTTTGGATAAAAATCTAGGCAAATCAAACTTTGGGGAACACTTTTATTAAAAATAAATTTTGTTACTTATGATTAAAGTTTTGCTTTTTACTTTTAAACAAGTTTTGAATTCAAAATCTCAATTATGTCAACAAAATTATACAATATATGCCCATAAAAGTGTGTATATTTCAAATTTATTAAACATCAAAAGTGCTACTGTGAGTTATGCCATGAAGTTTGGTGTTTACTTATGAAAACATACAATATACAATATTTAAAATGAACATCAAATAAGTTGCGAGTAATGATAATTTTTCTTATGTTGGGGTATTTTTTTTATAATTTCACCGTACATCAAGGTGATAACTGTAATGTGTCCTAATTTTGAGTATCAGCAAATTAATCTGACATCTTCTCGATCCGGTTAGACTTAATATTGTCCCCCCTCCTTAAATAAGTAGAAGGTAAAGATAATTTTCCATATGCGGGATATTTTTTATAATTTCACTATACCCGATGAGTAGTAAGTATATTTGCCCTTCTTAATATTATAAAGTATCTTGCTTTAAGTTCTGTTATTTTGGATTAAACATTAGCTAGATATCCAAATTTAAATCAAACAAATTGTGGATTATTTATTAATTAATAGGCTATATATATGATAGAGCTTTTGGGCGGTTTGGTCCAAAGCGAGTATAAGCTTAAGAGAGATCTCCACCTGTAAGAGAACAAAGATTTCATCACATGCCACGGTATGATCTCACAATCAACCGGCACACGGTCGGTGGATTCTTCGGCCACCACCCTGGGCACCGCCACGCGACCCCAATTGATGATTCTAAACAGAATTTAATTGGCTCAAGTTATAAATTCAATCTTGAAAACCCTGGGCATCGTCCGCCAACTCTGTCTCACTGTCTCCTCCTACAACATCGACTCCCAACTCCCTCTTCTCCAACGCATGTAATTAATTTCTCGTCTAATTTTCTCTAGTCCATTACGTTTCCTTCTCTTTCGTGTTTAGGGTTTATGTATTCTGGGATTAGGGATTAAATCATTTTTGGTCCCATAGTTTTGCCTTCAGCTTAATTTTAGTCCCAAATTTGTCAACCTCATCAAAGTAAGAACATTATTTTCAATTTTTAATCAAATTCCATCCCACCACAAACTTTCCGTCAATATTTGCTCTAGACCCAGATCTGAAGCCCCTACTGTCTTCTTCTTCTTGTTTTTTTTTTTTAGGATCTTTGATAATTTTTGTTATGTGCTTTTATTTATGATGATGATTATTATTATTATTATTATTATTTTTTCATAAGGATTATTATTATTATTATTTGTTGTGCATGTGCAACACGAGTGGAGATGAGTGATTTAAAGCCAAGGGCAAATGTCATTTTTTGGCCCGTGAACGACGGCCAGCTTATTTTTACACACTTGTTTACTTCGCAAGTAGTCCGACCCTTATTTATTGATTAGGCCCGTGTTCATAATGGTTAATGCCAGTGAACTTAGCCGTTACAAATAGGTCAGATTAATAACGGGTTTTTATTGCTGGACTCTCCTGTGTTAGTTCTAATTAAATCAAAAAATCCTGTGAAATAAAAATTAATATAAAAAATATTGCAAAATATAAAATTTATCAAAAAAGATTTCTCGCCGACGGTTTAAGTTACATGCGCACTTTCTGCATCCAGGCTCGTGTTTTGGGCTTACAAAATTACTCTTTTATCCTTTTAAAATTGACCGTGTATGTTTAAAAATTGAGAAGGTGAATCCTTTATTTTTAAAAATCATCAAGGAGAACCCTCTATTTTTAAAAGTTAATAAAGTAAACCCTCTGTTTCAATTAAATTGCTTTGATGGTTTCCTGTAGGCTAGCAAGTAATACATTGACGAAAACAGCGATTACCTTCACCAGATCGTTTATTCATTCTTCTTCAATGATTCTATAGCTTTGTTTTTCTTCGTCTACTGCATCAGATTTGTGGTCTTCAGAAGGGTACTGGCACAAGGTTCTTTGGTCAACTACTAGAATAACCTAATTTTAAACTTGATCCCAGTAATCACACCACCTTAGTGGAGATACATTAACTTTCAATATACTACAAAGTAAACAACTTGTGCTTGAATTGGCTTGTGTTTTTCAAAGAAGGCCAAACCAAAGATTGAGAACCCGTTTGGATGGATTTCTTTAGAGAAGAAACACCTATTTTTTTTGAAAAAAAAATACTTCACAACAAAAAAAAATAATTATATTTAAATGAATTTTTTTCATAAAAAAAAATTAGAAAAAAATCAAAACTGTCCTTTTTAAAAAGTTACCTCGAAGGAGCTTCAAATAAAAACACTTTTACTTATTGAATTAAAATATAAATTTACTTGAATTAAAAAAGACTATATTATAAAAAACACCATTAGAAAAACTATGTTTTTTTAAGACCATCCAAACTTACCATTTACCTACCAATTATCAAACTGCGGAATTAACCTTGCAGAGGAGTAAACACCTTCTAACTAGATTCCTCTTCAGCATAATTAAAAAATTACCGAAAAATAGTTCCAAATTTAAATCAAACAAATTGTGGGTTATTTATTAATTAATAGGCTATATATATATATGTGTGTGTGTGTGTGTGTGCACATATATATATATATGATAGAGCTTTGGGCGGTTTGGTCCATACTCCAAATCGAATAAAAGCTTAAGAGAGATCTCCATTTCTAGGAGAAGAAAGATTTCAGTTACAGGCCACAGCAACGACAGCGGTGGTGTGAACAGCAGTATGATCTCACAATCAACCGATGCATCGCCGGTGGATTCTTCGGCCACCACCGCCGGCACCACCGCGACCCCAATTGACGATTCTAAACAGAACTTGTCTCAAGTTACAAATTCAATCCAGAAAACTCTGGGCATCCTCCACCAGCTCTATCTCACCGTCTCTTCCTACAACGTCGCCTCCCAACTCCCTCTTCTCCAACGCATGTAATTATTTCCTCTATTCTATCACATTTCCTTCTCCTTTCGTGTTTAGGGTTTATGTATTTTGAGATTGTAACATACTTTTGGTATTTGGGGAAATTGATGTTCTGGATTAGATTTAGAAGTGCTTCCTGTTCGATTTTCAGTGATTTTTTTTTTGTTGATTATGATTTCATCTGTTAAGTTTCCTGCGCTATAGATGTTAACTTCGATTAGTTCTTCTTTGTTGGGATGAAGGAATAATTTGGTACAGGAACTGGACAATATGACGAGATTAGCAGAGAAGTGTAACATTCAAGTTCCCATGGAGGTTCTCAAGTGAGTATTTTTTTTATTATTATTTTTTCTCTTTATGAAGAAAGCTACTTTCTGAAACCTAGTTTTTAATTCTGAAATGAAATGTCCGTTTGTTAATTCACTATTATGTATGATTTGGATATAGTTTGATAGATGATGGGAAGAATCCTGATGAATTCACTCGGGATATGTTGAATGGTTGCATTGCAAAGAATCAGGTTACTAAAGGAAAGACAGATGCCTTCAAGGTTGGCCCTTATTTTGAAAACGCATTTTTGATTTATTTTGGCCTATATATTTGAGATCTTTTCCTTTTCATTCTGAATAGTTTATGTCTCATTACAGCATGTATTGTGTGTAATTAATTTAAATCTTAGGTCTAAACTGTCATCAACTGGATATTTGTGTGCATCTATATGCCTACTCATAGAGGCAAATAGCTTCCAGTTAGTAAGTTTGTCTTCAAGAATAATTAAGGGCTCCTAATTGATATATAATACTTGCCTCTGTATGCTTGTATATTACATAAAATCGACTCATTGACTTGATCCATAGCTCTGTACTATTGATGTCTCTTTGAAATATGTTTAACGTTTCATTATTCAGATTTGCTCCCAACATGTCTTCTCTATCGGAACTCTCACTCTTTTAGTTTTCTTTCTTAGGTAGTGCATTTCAACTTGGGAGTTGGGACTTTCGTATTATCTGATTCCCATCTAATTCTGAACTTTGTTTTATAAAATTGGATAGATGAAGCTCGTCAGGGCATGTTGTGCTTATTTCTTGGGTAACTTAATTCCGGGGTAGCATGGATACCAATCTGCTTTATAGTTGTGTAGGATTTTGCTATATGGTGAGACAACGATATTTGCAGAAGGATGTTTGAAAAAATACTGATATGTAATCTTCTGTTGTTCTATTCTGCCTGTTTTACTGTGTTATCGTTATCAATTTAGCTTCTGAAATTTATCTTTCCTTGAATCCATTTTCTCCTTACTTTGTGTGTGTCCCAATGCATTTGAATGGGAGGTCTGAATGCCCTTTTGTCTCATTTAAAACTGGTTATATGTTGCTGATTTTGATGCAGGGATTAAGAAAGCATCTGCTTGAGGAACTGGAGCAGGCATTTCCTGATGAAGTTGAAGATTATAGAGTGATACGCGCAGCATCTGCAGCTGTGAGTTATATCTAGATACCTGTTTATCTCCTTTCTTACACATTATTGACAATGACAAGTTGAATTATTACATATTGCTTCATCTGTGCCTCAACTCCTCAAGTTTTTGATGGGATATTGTACACGAAATGACATGCAAGATTCTGGTCTGGGACAATTCTCATGACCTGAATTTTGTTGTATTGTCACTGTCATGTTCTTGTAGTTGAGCTGAGGGCATGAATACGAGGAACTAGTGATTGGAAATCCTAATAATGGGTGCCCTATAATCTTGTGAATGTTCAATGTGTATGTGTAAAAGAACTCATCCGACAGATTCAATGTACTAAAAATGATTTTAACTTAAGAGTTGAGGGCTACGATGCTATAAGAGTAATGTGATTGACAACTGCATAAGAAATGGGAATACATAGTATTATATAGCCAACCAAACCGGATAGATTTGAGTGTGGATTGCATTGAAATATTTTTGAAATTCGATGACTTTCGGATATGACAATGCAATAATATTCAAATTGTCTTGGATTGAGAAGTACAATTAGATATATATTTAAAATATATATATATATATATTATGAAGTATATATATGCATGGAATGTGTGAGTCTGTGTGTGGGCATATGTATAATCTTGTTCTGATTAATGAAATGCAAACTTCTGGTTGAAGGTAGACAAGCATGAAGCATAAACGAATCCGCCGCCAAATCCCAAATCCCTATTATAGTGGGCATTTTTTTAAATGTTGTATAATTTGTAAAACTTCTATAAAATATAAACTATGAAGTGAATTGTTTATAAGAAGAATATTGCCTCTTTTATCTGTTTTTGGCTTGAAGATGGTTGACGGAATGCATAAAATCTGACTAACTTTTGGCCAAATTTTATCTATTTTTTCACATCGTTAATATTTTTGAATATATAGCACGATCTGATCTAAAGAAATCAATACACTGTCTAATTGCAAATTAGTTCTCTTATCCTGTCATTGCTCGTATTGGAAATGCGATGCATTCATCTTGCTCCAGTGGAAGCTTTCAATTTGGCTGGGATATCTATATAGTTCATGATTTGTGAGCTATATTTTTGCCGGATGTCTTGGCCTTGAACATGGAGAAGGAGATGTTGAAAAGAAATATGTTTCTTTGATAGTATGAGTTTAATGTTTGGCTAGAACATGACACTGTTGAGATGATATGAATTTTAAGTGTGGTCTGTATAGATGATTAACTTTTGAGTTAGTTTCAAGTTTCAACAAAGATAACTTTTTGCCACTGTCTGATGGGTCTGATGGAGTATGGCTTCATGCTCTCTCTTTCTCTCTCTCTCAGCCTTCTTTTTGTGTTTTCCATTCGTATGTCTCGAGCTGGAAAACCCAAGTTTGATATTTTCTAAACCATTTGTAACTTGTGCAGGAGACCAAACGTGTCGCCCAATCGCAAAACACGCTACCAAATGGAGACGTGAAGGTAAAGACAGAGATGTGAGAAACATGGGGTTTACGGGCTGGTCAAACTATAACTTGGAAGTCTCTGTTAGAGCTTGTATATAAGACATACATTTCCTGAATTTGTAACATTTAGAATTGGTCAATATTTGTTGCATTATGTGGGATTCTGCCTTCGGTTGAAACTCAATTAAAAATTTGTTGGAAATGACAAGATCTGTGTGCATAGCAAGTAACTTCTTGGACTTTATGGCTGTTTTAATTTCTTAATTATGATCACCTATAAATGCATGGAATAGCAGAGGAAATATGGATATGCTGTTGTCGAAAGAGTTATCGTTGCCTACTGTGTTCTTTATCGTTATCCGTCTAATCCAAAGAAACTGTCGCTTATCGTTTGAACATATAGAACAGATGCTTAGAAGCTTCTCTTATTGGTAGTGATTTTAGAGAAAATGATAGTTTCAGTCCGATTTGGTAGAATTTAATTAATTATACAAGTGTTATTATAATTGTTATCTGATCGGTCATTCTTTTCAAAGTGACATGACAAAGTGTAGATCACTAATTACTTGATTAACCAATTATACAGCAAGAGTTGTTATAGTTGCTATTTGATCAGTCTTTCTTTTTAAAATAATATGACAATGGAAATTACTAATTACATGATCAACACTTTTTAAAATAACATGACAGTGGAAATTACTAACTACATGATTAACACTATCAGGTAGGGTTTGGTTATAATGTCCCATGACACTATCCTGATAAATAAATGTCATTAACCGAAGCAGGTGGTTCAGTTTTTTTTTTTTCAAATTTATTTTATATGATTAACAGTTTTTTTATTTTGTTAACAATATTTTCATCAATAATATCGGCATTTCAAGTTGAGAATAAACTCGTCCAAGCCAATTAAAGTACAAAAAGAGTATATTATATCATTCGAATTAATTATCTAATATGAATGAATATTATATAATTGCTATATAATAGATTTTCCATGATATTCTTGGACAACTACTTATCTTTGCAACATACGTCCATCTAATGATTTTTTGTGAAGTTCAAAGTTATAGAAACTTGATGTAACAACTAAAAAGAACTGAAATTACTAAAAAGTATCTGTAGCTAGAGTACCAAATTTGATGCTGCTCCGAAACGACTCGAGCAGGGATCGAGGGGCTTCACTCGTGATGTGCTGGTGGTCATTTTGCATGAAGAGGATGAATGCATATAAAACATGTCGGATTTCGCCTCGATGTAAGTTTTCCGACACTCGAATCAGTATCGTGGTATTTTTAGTGAAGAAGGAGATGACATTAACCGTAAAGTAAGTTTAGGATTGTATGTCTTACCATCCGACAGTGGCGGAGTCAAGAAAATTGTGTAGTGGGGTCATTACTTAAGAGAAAATATGCTATTAAAATTACTACAAAAACAATTCAAATAAAACTATAAATTTACAAAATGAAAATTAAAAAAAAAAGGGTCATAAGTCAAAAAAAAATCCATTAAAAAATGACCTACAATGTTCTTTACAATAGTACACATCTATTTCTCCTATATTGAAACCACTTTATAATTGTCTCGTTTGACAATACTTCTTTTTCTACTAGATGATTCTTTTGCTACTTTGGGTTTCATAATGAGAAATTTATCGATTATTTATCTGTTCACATATAAATTTGGTAGTTAAAGAACTAACATTATTTGCCAATTTTATTAATAGAACTTAACTAGAAATTCACGAATAATTATTTATTTTACAAAAACACTGATGGTATAATAAGATACCCAACCCACACATTTCATAGACTTTATAAAAGATAGTCTTTTTTTGCATAATTCCTACTCACATAGGGTTTTATACATAATTCCTAATCATATAGGATAAGATGAATAAATCATATATCAATTAATGACAAATTTTCAAATAAATGCACAATTTCCATATTTATTGAATCAAAATAGAAACTTATTTTTGTGTATAAATCCAAATCATAAGCATAATATCACAATATCAAGTATTTAATATTTTTCACAAATAAACATAAAATACGTACTCAGTACCTTGTTTCTTCACAAAAATCGAAGAATTATTTCTTTTTTGTGCAACAGTCCTAAATTTTGTGAGAGTTTGTAACTTCTTCCTTTTTCCCTTCTAGTGTTTGTTTATATAGAGTTTGTATGGGAAAAAAAAATGTAGAAAACGACAAAGAAGTGATGAACTCTTTTTTTTACTTCTATGTTGACTCAATTACACACACACATATATGATATACATATGTATACTATATATATATATATAATAGATAATAATGGGTTTGATATTTGGATCCCATCACTTCAAGGAAAACGCTGTTTGCCGATGCAAAGTTTCGTCAGAAAATTGTCGATAAGCCGTCGAGATAATGATTTCCGACAGAAAAGTGACGAAGTAGCGACTAAACCATTTTGTCAGAAAAATCACTGTCGAAATTTTTTCTGATGACTTACTTGTCGGAAAGTCATCAGTAAGCTCTCTGCAATATTGATAGATTTGAGAATTTTTCGACGAAATATCGACCATAATTTGGTCAAAAATATATATTTTTTTAATAATTGAAATTACAAAATTTTGCGTCACTTTTCTAACGAATGGTGAATTTTTTGACGAAATATCAACCAAAATTTCATCAAAAATATATCTTTTTAATAATTGAAATTACAAAATTTTCCTATTACTTTATGAAGAATGGTGCATTGGAACTATTTTATAAAAATTACTTATATTCAAAAATTTTCGGCGGAATGTCGGTGACTCTTTTTGTCGGAATTTTTTTTGTATTTTTAAATTTAACCCGCTAGCCCCAAAAGGGACTTGAATCTGGATCTGTATTATGGTAGCTACACGTACCTCTAAAGAGCCATCCCCCATGCGTACGAATGAACACATTTTTTAGAAAGTAGGGGTTCGAACCTACACCTCCAACATAGTCAAGGAGGAATGTTATTGCCAGACTATTAAAATACTTTATTTTTCAATTTTTGTCTTTTTTACTCATTTTATGGTTCTAAAAATTATCTAATTTATTAATTTAATTTTTTAATTTACTTATCCTCAATTTCATTGAATTTACAATTAAACTATCAAATTATCTATTTTAATTTAGTATAATTGATTAATTGAATCAATTCTGTCGAAAACTTATTAAAAAAAACTAAATTAACTTCAATTTTTATAGTGTCATTACAATAAAAAAAAATTATAATAAAACATGGCAATAAATTAGTTAAAAAAAATTAAGAGTATCATTACATAATAATAATAATAATAATAATAATAATAATAATAATAATAAAATTTGGTATATTTTCCCCAATTTAATTGTGTGAATTGGACATTTCCCCAAATTTAAGTGAATTAATTAGATATCTTTTCCAATTTAACTGAGTCAATTACAAGTTTTCTTCAATTATTTGTGTGTGTGTATATATGCTGTTATATATGTTTCTCAATTAAACATTAATAATTGTAAAGATAATTAATTACTATATATTAATCTCTATATATGACTACACGTGATGATTATACCCAATGTTATTGTAGGGATTCTCATATTTTCTTATCTATTTTTTATTGTAAGTAAGAATAATTTTGATTTTCCTATGGAATTTTCTAGTAAAAAATAAAATAATAATACTCAAATAAAAAATTTAAAGTTCCAACGGAATTTTTGTCGGAAATGCATCGCAAACAAAATAAATAGGTTTCGACAAATATAATCGTCTATATTCTATCGAAAAAGAAAAGATTAAAAAATAAAAATCGTAATAATATTTTTGACGGTAATATTGTCGGAAACATGGTACAAAGTTTAACAAAAAAAATATAAAATATCAACATACTTTTGAGAAAAGTAGTTGTCGATAATTAGTCAGTAAACAATTGAAATATGAAAAATAACTTTTTGATGAATTTTTCCGTTGAAAAGTAGATGAAAAACGGAGAAAAAAATAAAGAGAAGAAAATTATTTTTCGACGGTTATGTTTCGTTAGAAGATTGTTGAAAGCTAGTGCGCTCTTGTTCCCGCCTTGGCCTGTGTGTTTGCTGACAGATTTCCGATGAAATGTACGTCGGAAACCGTTTCATCAAGTTCGTTGCTAATGCGATGCTAAACTGTCGGCAAGTGGTTTGTAAAATTTAACATTTTTTGATGAAATATTTTGTCGATAATTCCACTGGCAAATTGCATTTTTTTGTAGTGCGTTACATAAATGTTTTTTTTATTTATTCAATGGGATCCAATAACAATAAAATTTAGAAAATATATATATTTTTTAATACCCAGTATTAAATTAAAGTGGGATTTTTAATTCTTAATGGGGTCATTGGACCCTACTACTCCAAAGGTGGCTTTGCCTATGCCATCCGACTTGCAGCGAGGGTATATATATGTCACGCCCATGACACGAAGTGTTTGATGGGGGGTTTATCTCTTAGATGCCGCTCAAAATGGAGCAGGGCATGTCAATTGCCATCACCTTTTTTCCTTGGGAGCCACTTTTAGGATTGGTTGGTCATACTTAACATTTGATAAAATGAGATATTATCATTAAATGCATATTCCATGTATTTAATGTTAAAGATATTCATTATGCTGCAACATTAGTCACACCTAAAACTGACACAACCCCTGTAGCGGCATAAGTGGTGGTGGGTGAATGGGATGTGTTTTCTATGAGGGTTTATGCAATTGTCGTGTGTTAGGTGAGTTTGGGAGCATGTTCTAAATTTGGAATCACTTGAGGGTCAAAATGCCCTCAACTTCCAGTTCCTTGCCCTTGAGTATCACAAGTCAAGCCACGGGCCCTCGAGGCACTACATAGGAGGGCTACTAGGAGTCCCTAGGGGGGTGGATGGCCCTCGAGGGTCCCTTGCAGGGCACCTTCCATGTTGGGCGCATGCCTGCAAGGGCGGGTCCCTTGAGGGTCCTGTTTCATTCTTGAGGACTAGGACAGACAAATCCTTATGCCTTTAGGTTAATTGGGACTTGTTATGTGGATGACGCAAAATATTTAGTCATATCATAATGATGTGTTTGGCCAAACGGAGTTATTTAACATCAAAGTTGAACTATGTTTTTCAGTTTGTTATTTTGATGATATCCTACCCCTAGTAAAGAAAATGTTGGTGCCGGTTTACTCTAAGAGCCTCATTTATGATAATTTCATTTTTAAACCTGCATGTGACGTCCTAATCATTATTAACCCTATTGAATATAAGCATGCCTCATTGCATTACATTTTTGCCAAGCTTTCAATTTCAGTCTTATAGGTGACTTTTATCGATATTTAACAGATTATTTTGTGATAATTTTGTGCGTTCGCCTTTAAGTATGTAATAATAATTAATTGTAAGAATAAAATTGGTACAATTTAAGAGCTACGATGGACTAAAATTAAACCAAAGGTGCATTTCCCGGCAGATACAGAATAGTCGATAGTTCAGTACTTCCAGTCTTCTTGCACCTATTATTATTGAGTTCATTGGCCCATATTTTAATTAACAAGTCTAGGCCTAGGCCTGTTAACGGGTAAGGTTTTACCTCTATCCAAACCTTACCCATGCCCGTTAAGTTCAAACATTACCAGACCTTACCTATGCCCATAATGTAGATAACATACGAGTTTGGACTGGGCGTTCATAATCTGGGTATCCATTGAAAATCAGATATAATTATGTTACAACTAAAGAACACTAAAATTATATATATAATTAAACTAATAAACCAATTTTATTTTGCCAATTTTTATATCTTAAAAGAGAAGTCTTTCCTCTTCAAATAAAACTTATCTTTTTGTTTTATTTAAGTAAAATGTTCTCTAATTTTTTAAAAAAATAAAAGAAAAACATTGATTGGGTTGAGTTACTTTGGACCAAAACCCCAAAAAATGGGCTCTACAATTTAGGCCCAATAGACAAACCCAAGGAGTTTGTGTTTAAGTGGAGTGGGTAGAATAGGATAAGATAGGGTAGAGTAGGGTAAGGTAGGATAGGACAGGGCATATGCATTTAATTTTGGGCTTTCTTATAGTTTGGGTACGGGTATGGTAATATTCTATTTATTGACAACTTTAACTCCGCGCACCTAATATTGAGTGAATTGGTCGACAATACGACTATCATTGGAGTGAGTTTTTAATTTACATTCAAAATTTAGCATATTTGATTAGTTAAATTCTTTTTTACTAATTAAATTTAATTATAAATATTTATCACACGAAATAAGAGACTGAGTATGGAAAAAACAATTAGATTCATTGAGAATCTAATTCAAACCTTAATTATATTTTTATTAAATTAACAACCTTATGTATATAAATTTAGCAAGGATGCTTAAATAGAGTTTAATATTATATATATATATATATATATATATACTAGCAGTGCCGTATACTCTATATGTGTGTAAGATAAAAAAAAATTCTTTTATAAAAATACTTTTTTAAGAACTATTTGACATAATTTATTAAATAATAATTAGCTAAAAATAAAATAATTATATAAAATAAAATTACGCGATAAAGAAATAAACACAAAAAACAAAATGTTGGATAATTACAATTAGAGAAATTATTTTGTATGTGTGTGTGTGAGAGAGAGAGAGAGAGACAGAGTTGTCAGAGAGAGAACTAAAAACATTAATTAAAAATGAATTTCAACTTTCAAAATCTAAAATAATGGATAAAGTGGTTTGTGGATTGAGAAAATGGATTTTCAAATTGGATTGTAATATTACAATATTATCCTCTCTATTTGTTTATTTGTTGCATATGTTTACTAATTAAAAGGGTAAAATTGACATATCAAAATTTGGTATCCGAATTGAATTAATTTTATGGGAATTTTTAATATAACCCATAATTTTACATAGCTTTATTTATTTCACAAAGGGTTGGAGGGTAACTCTTGTTAAATTACAAAAAAATTTTGTCATTTTAAACACAAAAATGATTTTCTTTTTATAATATTATAGATATATTAGTAATTATATACAAGCGGGAGTTGCCTACCTACAATGTTTTTTGGACCCGTGGGCCCCTCATACAATTTTTCTACTTCTGCTTAATGCGTTTGTACCTCACGCGATTCATTCATCCTTGTGTACTTAGACATCACCCTACCCACATCGCGCGTTGGGAATTCCTTGGGGCTATAGTGCTTTGCCTCCTCTCAAGGCTTTCCAATTTTCCTAGGGTTGAAATTCTCATCGAATTTTCCAGTTTGCCTTGCATATCCCACCCAGTTGAATTATAGTTTCTTTTTCCTACATGCCATTCCCTCCTGGTCATTGCCGATGTTTCAATTTTTTCTTCCACACCATAGATTGCTTTCACCATTCTATGTTCATATATTTCATTGTTCTGGTTTCCTGTCCTCCTCAGTCAACGACGCCTCACTTGCGGACACCTCTTTAATATTGCCCATTCATTCATTATATCAATTTTGTCCTATGGCTCTCATTCGACGCTACCAACTAGGGATGTAAATGAGTCGAGCCGGCTCGACCCATGTTCGAGCTCGAATTCGATGAATTCGAGCTCGAGCTCGGATTCGTATAATTATCGAGCCGAGCTCGAGCCTAGTGTTTCTTGTTCGTAAGCTCGCGAGCTGGTAGTATTTTAATATTTATTTAATTATATATATATATATAATATAATTATAAAAAATACCGAACATATACCGTCGAGCTTGAATCCAGCCAGTCGAGCCGAGCGGAGCGGAGCCGAGCCCGAACATATGTTCGAGCCGAGGTCGAGCCTCAAATTAGGCAGCTCGTCGAGCTCGAGCTCGAATTAATTGGTTCGAGCTCGAGCTCGAGCTCAAGCCCGAGCCTTGAAAAAAGACAAAAGCTCGGCTCGGCTCGGCTCGTTTGCATCCCTACTACCAACCATCTCTTTTTCTCTCTCAAATCTTTCAAACGTCACACAGAGGAGCCTCTCCTATATGTACATTGCATTCTCCCTTGTGTACATAGGTACCTTTAACTTTTCAATTTTTAGTTTTGGCTTCAAATGAATGAATTTTGGTTAATTATTGCACAGCCTCATATACTATTGTTGTTTGTTTTTTTAGGTCATGCTTTGAGAGTGGCCTTTTATTACTACTTGTGCATTTTTTTTCCTTTGCTCCATCTTGCATTTATGTTACCTTTACTACTATTGTTTTAGTGGGATCTTTTAGAGTCCTTCATTCAAGTGTTGCAAACAGGTTCTGCTTTGCCATCTTTGGTTTTGTTAATTGATATAGTCATAAAACATAGAATTTTATTCCACTTTAATCGCCACGCCTTCTACGTGCATGGCCTGATTTTACTTTACATGTTGTAGCATGGACCATTACTGTGGACTGAAAATATAGATTATTGTTAAGTTTAATTGCTCTTATTTTTACATGCATGCCCCTATTTTCCGTAGGATGTGAGTTGGCTATACTTTATTAATTTATCGCTTTGTTCGTATGCACTTTATTAGTTTATTGCTTTTCATTTTGGGTTTTTCTTTTTCATTTCGAGCTTGCATAGGGTACCCCTCAGTTTCGTACCGTTTCTTGCTTAGGCAGAGTAACGGGCTCCTTTAAAGTTAAAACTTATGAGATATTACTTAATTTATGGCCTTGCGTTGACTGGGCCGTGCTTTGTAAAATGTAATGAATTATGGAATATTAAAAACATTGTATGTGATTAATTTTTTTTTGGGGTTCAGAGTAGGTTGTTAGAAATGAGCTTCTTTTTGGGCTTGTCTAATGACCCTTTCTAGAGTTAATTTTCTAATTTCTTTCGTTTCAATAGAATTCCACGACGAGCTAGTTGTTATTAGTGGTATTGAGCTGACATTGATACCGAAATTGAACGTTATGGCTATGCTTCTATTTTCGAAAAACTTTCACTATAGTTTGCAAAATATGTGTTTTTTCTGATTTGACTATCTCCAAAAATGAATAGCTAGGCTATCTTACCCACGAAGAGACACTTTCATTGAAGTTCGTATCCGCTAAAATGGGCTTGAATGTTGTGGTTTGTTTACAACAATTGGCCCACATTTACTGGCGTTCATCTTTCTCTTGCTATTCAAATTGCATGATTTTTGGTAATACAATATAAATACGAACATGTATTTCTTTAACCGCGTTAATATACTTTGGCTTGCATATTTGAAATATATATTTTCTTTCAAGAGCAAGAGAAGACAAAAAGATATCGAAGTTCTCTCAAGGCAAGCTCAAGAAGATTCGTGAAGATCAAAGACAAGATTCCCGACGTTCTTCGCGAAAGTCATCAAATCAAGGCATTCAATCCGCGATCAAGATGTTAGACCCGCGTTTTGGCATTTACCCTAAATCAAATCCACGGTAATCGAAGCGACGTTCAAGGCGTTCTTCGCAGAAATCATCCAAATAAGGCGTTTGATCTGCAATCAAGGTGTCAAGCCAGCAAATCAGCGTTTTCTTCAAGTTAAAGTCAAGTCAATCCACGGTGGTGACGGCGTACTTCACGGTGTTCATCGAAGTTTTCAGCATTTGATTTGTGATCAAGCTATTCAGCCCACGAATCGCGTTATTAGAAGATCAAGTCAAATTTAGAGAAAAGAACTAGGGGATTAATCTTTTTGGGATTATTTTTCACTAAATTATATTCTTTTTAAATATTTGTCACAAATTTTTCTTGACTTGTAATTTGTATTTATAAACTCGAAATTTTGTGTGAACAAATTTCTGGCTAAGAGCAAACGGGGAATATAAAAAAAAAAAGAATAAAAAAGATTTAGGCATCGAGTGTGCCACCAACACTTATATGGATATAAAATAAATGTTGAAATTAACGAAAAGATTTAAAAAAGCTTAAAATTACTTTTGAATGCCCATACGATCATTATCAATGAGTCCGATGTACTAATACGGCAAATTGCAGGAAAGTTTACATCAATCATCAATGGATTCAATTTTTCTTCACTTCACAAATTCACAATTTTTTATTACAGAATATTTATAAATTAAATGATTACACTGTTGAGGGTTCGCACTAAATTCCAAGGATGAACTTGGAACACAAGGATGCACCAATGGTCTAGTGGTACAATAGTACCCTGCTACAGTATAGATTCGGGTTCAGGGTTCGCACTAAATTCCAAGGATGAACTTGGAACACAAGGATGCACCAATGGTCTAGTGGTACAATAGTACCGTGCTACAGTATAGATTCGGGTTCGATTCCCAGCTGGTATAACAGACGGTCAAAAGTGACAAGCACACCGTTGCTGGAGATTGAACCCGGGTCGTCCACATGACAGGTGGAAATACTCACCACTATACTACAACAACTTGATAATAGTTGTAGAAGGCTCAATTGGATACAATCCTTCAATTTTGAATTCATAGAATTTTTTATTATTTTATCATTTATGAAGTTTTTTATGAGCCAAGTATTGAAATTTTTAAATACATTGATTTTAAAATATTAATGCCAGCTATTTTGAATTTAAATAAAAAAAGGCCAACTACAATTATAGGACTTAAATACCGCTTGTGATCAGTTTACCTTGTCAAAAATGATTTCCATTTAATTTTGAAAATTGAATAACCAAATCTAGGCTTGTGAACACAGGAACCAATTGGTGCTAATAGGCCGAATTCAAACTGTATTTCACATTACAAAAAAAATCACTTTTTTATTTGTCAAAACCTAACCCAACACCCCTTTCTCTGCCTGACACTTTATGAGTATTTTATCATTTCCACTTGGTACACTTTTTCATATTATAGTTCCTACACTTTTTTTATTCTAGGACAAATTACAACTAGACCCGCTAAGGTTTGCTGTAATAACAGTTCAACCCACAATTACAGAAAAATTATAATTATGCCCGTGAGGTAAGTTCTGTACAACAATGACCCCGACCGTTAAGGTACGTTAATTTTTCATATGAACTTTCGAGATTACCCTTCTTCCGTTGGGCCCCGTTTTATGGCAATTTATGAATGCCTAATATGCCCTCGAGGGGTGTTCTGTAAGGATTTACATTAATTTGGAGTTTGGTTTTATGTTTTGTATACCTAATACCGTGAAATGTAATTTTTGTCAACATAAAACAACAACAATACGCATCATTTTACAAATTAATTAATTTAAAAAACTTCTTTATGTACTTTTTTTTTTAATTTCAAATCAGGCTCTCCATGTAGTTTTATTTTTTCTTTACAATTTATTGGAATCAGATATAAAAAGAAACGCATCCAAACTGAAAATCATAGTAAACTAACGACACAAACTAGCTTTACTTCCTCAAGTTAATGTGTGTGTGCGTGTTTTTTTTTCTTTGTTCATAATGAGATGCAACAGTTACAACTTCTAAAAGAACTGAAAATGTTTTACATTGTCAATAGTTTTTGTGGACTCGTATAGTTTGAAGAATCAACTCCAAAAATTTGACAACATTATTCTTTTCGACTCTATGAAAGTACTATCTGCTATATATTTTGCTTATATATCCACATATCCTAAAAATATTTTATGTAAGTGTATATTTTTTTCAGGATTACTCGAGGAATTTGGGCGTACATGTTATTTTATCTAAAAAAAAGACTTTTTTTTAAATAGTATATAGTGGGATATATGTTACGTTTTAGCTCACTTTGGAAGATTAATATAGTGGGCGTACATGTTATTTTATCCTTAAGTTGATTGCTATGTTAAGTTATTATATATTTCATTAATTTAAATTTAAATGTACTAATTGAGCTGGTCATATGTAAGTTTGAATATTTGAAATATATATTTTCTTTCGCAGGCGATGAGTCTGCCACCAAGGACGAGGTTGGAACCCAAGGTTTCGTACTAAATTCCAAGGACGAGGTTGGAACCCAAGGATGCACCAGTGGTCTAGTGGTAGAATAGTACCCTGCCACGGTACAGACCCAGGTTCGATTCCCAGCTAGTGCAACAGTTGGCAGTGAAGATAGATTCGGTGTCGAAAAGTGGGTATGGGTTTACCCATTCATCTGAACACCGGATGAATAATCAGGCGCATCTGAGCCGCTCCTCTTGTTTTGTGGATCTGCGCTTTCAAAAGCAAGCCAATCGTATTTTTCCTATTTAATTAAACATTTCAAAATTCTGTAAAAATTCAATTTTCTCGAAAGAGTGTTACCAAATATATAATCATATGGATAGAAAGATGCCTGCTCCAGTTTTATAATCGCATGCTTTCATTTCGTGAAAACCAACAATTGTTTACACCCTCTTGATCCATCCTAATAATAGTTGCACTCTTTTTTCTTATTTTGCGATGAATAGAAAGGATTTCGTCGACAAAAGAGGGTCAAAAGTGACAAGCACGCCGTTGCCGGGGATCGAACCCGGGTCGCCCGCGTGACAGGCGGGAATACTCACCACTATACTACAATGACTTGATAATAGTTGTAGAAGGCTCCACTGGCTACAATCCTTCTGTTTTGGTTGAATTTTGAATTCATAGAATTTTTTATTATTTTATCATGTCTGAAGTTTTTCATGGTCCGAGTATTGAAATTTTAAATACGTTGATTTTAGAAGATTAACGCCAGCCATTTTGAATTTAAATAAAACAAGGCTAACTAAAATTTTAGGACTTAAATACCGCTTATGAGTAGTTTCCCTTGTCAAAAATGATTTCCTTTAAACTTTGAAAATTGAATAATGAAATTCAGCCCTATGAACACATGAGCCAATTGGTGCTAATAGGTCGAATTCAAACCGTGTTTCACATTACAAAAAAAGTCACTTTTTGATTCGACGAAACCTAACCCAGCACCCCTTTCTATGCCCGACATTGTAAGAGTATTTTATCTTTTCCACTTGATACACTTTTTCATATTATAGTTCTACACTTTTTTAATTCTAGGGCGAATTACAACTAGACCCGCTAAGGCTTGGTGTAATTACAGTTCAACCCACGATTACTGAAAAATTATAACTACCCCCTTGAGGTAAGTTCTGTACAACAATAAGCCCCAACCTTTAAGGTACGTTAATTTTTTATTTGAACTTTCGAGATTACCCGCCTTCTGTTAGGCCCCGTTTTGTGGAAATTTATGATTGCCTAATATGCCCACGAGGGTGTTCTATAAGGATTCACATTAATTTGGAGTTGGGTTTTATGTTTTGTATACCTAACAGCGTGAAATATTATTTTTGCCAACAAAAAACACCAACACTACACACGATTTTACAATTTAATTAATTTAAAAAACTTCTTTACATACTTCTTTTTTATATTTCAAACCAGGCACTCCATGCATTTTTATTTTTTCTTTACAATTTATTGGATCCGGGTATAAAAAGTAACGCATACAAACTGAAAATCATGGTAAACTAACGAGACAGCCTGGCCTTACTTCCACAAGTTAATGTGTGGGTGTTATTTTTTCCTTTATTCATAACGAGATGCAACCGTTACAACTTCTCGAAAAAGTGAAAATGTTTTACATTGTCAATCGTTTTTGTGGAGTTGTACAGTGTAAAGAATCAACTCCAAACATTTAACAGCATTATTCTTTTCGACTCTTTGAAAGTATTATCGGCTTTGTATTTTGCTTATATATATCCATATATCTTAAATATGCGTTATGTAAATGTATATTTTTTAAAGATTACTCGAGGAATTTGGGCGTACATGTCATTTAACGTAAACAAAAGCAGATTTTTTCTGAAATAGAATACAACAGTATACATGCTAGGTTTTAGCTAACTCTGGAAGAATAAGATATGTGTATACGTAAAGGCATATCAATTCACATATTTAATTTCTCTTTTTTAAAAGAAGAATTTTCGTACATAGCACGTCGCACGCACTAGTACGTATATAATTAATAACAAATTTCGTAAAATATATTGGTTTAAATAGAAGTAGAACATAAGTCCATCATCATAACTGTGACGGAATTTTTGTCCGAGCAATTCTGATACTGTGTTTTTGGAAAATAATTAACTCTTATAATGACATTTAAAATAAAACATGACTTTGAACCTATCAGTACTGCATTTTTCAATTAGTTTTCACAAAATCTGACCATTAGTACATTTATTTTAGCTTCGTATATTTTTTCAATATATAAGCCAAAATAACTTCATGTTTTTGAAGCACGTCACAGATATAAGAGAATTTTTTTGAATGTAGTCGCGTGTTGCAAACGTGCTTCGTACGTACGAATAATACAGTAAATATTAATAGAAGTTCCAACGTGGGGCCGATAGAACTCTTCAATTTTGATTCGCGCACATCACAATTTTCTATCTTAAGACTCATGCACCAGACTCCTTACCCTTACCCGTGAAAAGGATCATGTGTTGGACTGCCGACGACCAACATATGTAGATAGCAGCAAGAAAACTCTTCAATTTAGATTCACACAAATCATAAGTTTCTATCTTGAGAGTCATGTCCCAGACTCCTTACCCTTACCCTTGAAAAGAGCATGCATTTGACTGTCGACGAGCAACATACGTAGACAGTACACACGCCCACCGTGGGGCTGGAACCCACGACCACAAGGTTAAGAGCCTTGCGCTCTACCGACTGAGCTAGACGGGCTTGTAGATTTGGGATATTATGTCTCTTAATATTTTTTGGCACACTACGGCTTTGAGAGATGTTGCTAGGCACTTTTATATTCCTTCAATATGTTTGTTATTTTATTCATTTTATAATACCAAATGTTCGAATTAAATTAATCAACTGAAATTGTGGGTCTATACGCAATCCATACTATTATATGAAGCAAGAGTCTTTTACATTAACGATCTGTGAATTCATATTGTACTTTCTATCCCATTTTGCATCACCGTTTCCTTCCCACACCACACGTTTTCCCTTTCCCTTTCCCTTTTGCAATCACTATTTTGCCCTCATTCTCATGTCACCCTATTAAGTATATTCGTTAAGTCTTTTGTTTTGTTATTTTAGTATCCATAAGTTTATTGCCATGTCAGATTTATATATATTTCATTAATTTAAATTTAAATGTAATAATTGAGTTGGTCATATGTAAGTTTGAATATTTGAAATATAGATTTTCTTTCGCAGGCGTCGAGCCTGCCACCAACACCTAGATTGACATAAAATAAACGTTGAGATTAACGCAAAGATTTAGAAAAGCTTAAAATTACTTTTGAATGCCCGTACGATCATTATCAATGAGTTTGATGTACTAATACGGCAAATTGCAGGAAAGTTTGCATCAATCATCAATGGATTCTTTTTTTCTTCACTTCACGAATTCACAATTTTTTATTACGGAATATTTAATATAAATTAAATGATTACACCGTTGAGGTTTCGTACTAAATTCCAAGGGCGAGGTTGGAACCCAAGGATGCACCAGTGGTCTAGTGGTAGAATAGTGCCCTGCCACGGTACAGACCCGGGTTCGATTCCCGGCTGGTGCAACAGTTGGCAGTGAAGATAGATTCTGCGTCGAAAAGTGGGTACGGGTTTACCCATTCGTCTGAACACCGGATGAATAATCAGGCGCATCTGAGCCGCTCCTCTTGTTTTGTGGATCTGCGCTTTCAAAAGCAAGCCAATCGTATTTTTCCTATTTAATTAAACATTTCAAAATTCTGTAAAAATTCAATTTGCTCGAAAGAGTGTTACCAAATATATAATCATATGGATAGAAGATGCCTGCTCAAGTTTTATAATCGCAAGCTTTCATTTCGTGAAAACCAACAATTGTTTACACCCTCTTGATCCATCCTAATAATAGTTGCATTCTTTTTTCTTATTTTGCGATGAATAGAAAGGATTTCGTCGACAAAAGAGGGTCAAAAGTGACAAGCACGCCGTTGCCGGGGATCGAACCCGGGTCGCCCGCGTGACAGGCGGGAATACTCACCACTATACTACAACGACTTGATAATAGTTGTAGAAGGCTCCACTGGCTACAATCCTTCTGTTTTGGCATAATTTTGAATTCATAGAATTTTTATTATTTTATCATGTCTGAAGTTTTTCATGGTCCGAGTATTGAAATTTTAATACGTTGATTTTAGAAGATTAACGCCAGCCATTTTGAATTTAAATAAAACAAGGCTAACTAAAATTTTAGGACTTAAATACCGCTTATGAGTAGTTTACCTTGTCAAAATGATTTCCTTTAAACTTTGAAATTGAATAATGAAATTCAGCCCTATGAACACAGGAGCCAATTGGTGCTACTAGGTCGAATTCAACCGTGTTTCACATTACAAAAAAAATCACTTTTTGATTCGACGAAACCTAACCCAGCACCCCTTTCTATGCCCGACATTGTAAGAGTATTTTATCATTTCCACTTGATACACTTTTTCATATTATAGTTCTACACTTTTTTAATTCTAGGGCGAATTACAACTAGACCCGCTAAGGCTTGGTGTAATTACAGTTCAACCCACGATTACTGAAAAATTATAACTACCCCCTTGAGGTAAGTTCTGTACAACAATAAGCCCCGACCTTTAAGGTACGTAATTTTTTATTTGAACTTTCGAGATTACCCGCCTTCTGTTAGGCCCCCGTTTTGTGGAAATTTATGATTGCCTAACATGCCCTCGAGGGTGTTTCTATAAGGATTCACATTAATTTGGAGTTGGGTTTTATGTTTGTATATCTAACAGTGTGAAATATTATTTTTGCCAACAAAAAACACCAACACTACACACGATTTTACAATTTAATTAATTTAAAAAACTTCTTTACACACTTCTTTTTATATTTCAAACCAGGCACTCCATGCATTTTTATTTTTTCTTTACAATTTATTGGATCCCGGCATAAAAAGTAACGCATACAAACTGAAAATCATGGTAAACTAACGAGACAGACTGGCCTTACTTCACCAAGTTAATGTGTGGGTGTTATTCTTTTCTTTATTCATAACGAGATGCAACCGTTACAACTTCTCGAAAAAGTGAAAATGTTTTACATTGTCAATCGTTTTTTGTGAGTTGTACAGTGTAAAGAATCAACTCCAAACATTTAACAGCATTATTCTTTTCGACTCTTTGAAAGTATTATCGACTGTGTATTTTGCTTATATATATCCATATATCCTAAATATGCGTTGTGTAAATGTATATTTTTTAAAGATTACTCGAGGAATTTTGGCGTACATGTTATTTAACGTAAACAAAACCAGATTTTTTTCTGAAATAGAGTACAACAGTATACATGCTAGGTTATAGCTAACTCTGGAAGATTAAGATATGTGTATACGTAAAGGCATATCAATTCACATATTTAATTTCTCTTTTTTAAAAGAAGAATTTTCGTACATAGCACGTCGCACGCACTAGTATGTATATAATTAATAACAAATTTCGTAAAATATATTGGTTTAATAGAAGTAGAACATAAGTCCATCATCATAACTGTGACGGAATTTTTGTCCGAGCAATTCTGACACTGTGTTTTTGGAAAATAATTAACTCTATAATGACATTTAAAATAAAACATGACTTTGAAACTATCAGTACTGCATTTTTCAACTAGTTTTCACAAAATCTGACCATTAGTACATTTATTTGGCTTCGTATATTTTTTCAATACATAAGCCAAAATAACTTCATGTTTTTGAAGCACGTCACAGATATAAGAGAATTTTTTGAATGTAGTCGCGTGTTGCAAACGTGCTTCGTACGTACGAATAATACAGTAAATATTAATAGAAGTTCCAACGTGGGGCCGATAGAACTCTTCAATTTGGATTCGCGCACATCACAATTTTCTATCTTAAGACTCATGCACCAGACTCCTTACCCTTACCGTGAAAAAGAGCATGTATTGGACTGCCGACGACCAACATATGTAGAGTAGATAGCAGCAAGAAAACTCTTCAATTTAGATTCACACAAATCATAAGTTTCTATCTTGAGAGTCATGTCCCAGACTCCTTACCCTTACCCTTGAAAAGAGCATGCATTTGACTGTATGACCAACAAACGTAGACAGTACACACGCCCACCGTGGGGCTCGAACCCACGACCACAAGGTTAAGAGCCTTGCGCTCTAGCGACTGAGCTAGACGGGCTTGTAGTTTTGGGATATTACGTCTCTTAAATATTTTTGGCACACTACGGCTTTGAGAGATGTTGCTAGGCCCTTTTTATTAGTCCTTCAATATTGTTTGTTATTTTTATCATTTTATAATACCAACTGTTCGAATTAAATTAATCAACTGAAATTGTGGGTCTATACGCAGTCCCTATTATTATATGAAGCAAGAGTCTTTACAGTAACGACCTGTGAATTCATATTGTACTTTCTATCCATTTGCATCACCGTTTCCTTCCCACACCCACACGTTGTTTCCCTTGCCCTTTCCCTTTGCAAATCACTATTTTGCCCTCATTCATCATGTCACCTATTAAAGTATATTCGTTAAGTCTTTTGCTTGTTATTTTAGTATCCATAAGTTTATTGCCATGTCAGATTATTATATATTTCATTAATTTAAATTTAAATTTAAATGTACTATTTGAGCTGGTCATATGTAAGTTTGGAATATTTGGAAATATAGATTTTCTTTCGCAGGCGTCGAGCCTGCCAACAACACCTAGATTGACATAAAATAAACGTTGAGATTAACGTAAAGATTTAGAAAAGCTTAAAATTTACTTTTGAATGCCCGTACGATCATTATCAATGAGTTCGGATGTACAATACGGCAAATTGCAGGAAAGTTGCTCAATCATCAATGTATTCTTTTTTTTCTTCACTTCACGAATCACAATTTTTATTACGGAATATTTAATATAAAATTAATGATTACACCATTGAGGTTTCGTACTAAATTCCAAGGACGAGGTTGGAACCCAAGGATTTGCACCAGTGGTCTAGTGGTAGAATAGTACCCTGCCACGGTACAGACCCCGGGTTCGATTCCCGGCTGGTGCAATAGTTGGCAGTGAAGATGATTCTGCGTCGAAAAAGTGGGTACGGGTTTACCCATTCGTCTGAACACCGGATGAATAATCAGGCGCATCTGAGCCGCTCCTCTTGTTTTGTGGATCTGCGCTTTCAAAAGCAAGCCAATCGTATTTTCCTATTTAATTAAACATTTCAAAATTCTGTAAAAATTCAATTTGCTCTAAAGAGTGTTACCAAAGTATATAATCATATGGATAGAACGATGCTGCTCAAGTTTTATAATCGCATGCTTTCATTTCGGGAAAAACCAACAATTGTTTACACCCTCTTGATCCATCCTAATAATATGTGCCATCTTTTTTCTTATTTTGCGTTGAATAGAAAGGATTTCGTCGACAAAAGAGGGTCAAAAGTGACAAGCACGCCGTGCCGGGGATCGAACCCGGTGTTCGCCCCGCGTGAACAGGCGGGAATACTCACCACTATACTACAACGACGTGATAATAGTTGTAGAAGGCTCCATGGCTAAAATCCTTCTGTTTTGGCTGAATTTGAATTCATAGAATTTTTTATTTTTTTATCACTGTCTGAAGTTTTTCATGGTCCGAGTATTGAAATTTTAAATACGTTGATTTTAGAAGATAACGCCAGCCATTTGAATTTAAATAAAACAAGGCTAACTAAAATTTTAGGACTTAATACCGCTTATGAGTAGTTTACCTTGTCAAAATGATTTCCTTTAAACTTTGAAATTGAATAATGAAATTCAGCCCTATGAACACAGGAGCCAATTGGTGCTAATAGGTCGAATTCAAACCGTTGTTTCACATTACAAAAAAATCACTTTTGATTCGACGAAAACCTAACCCAAGCACCCCTTTCTATGCCCGACATTGTAAGAGTATTTTATCATTTCCACTTGATACACTTTTCATATTATAGTTCTACACTTTTTTAATTTCTAGGGCGAATTACAACTAGACCCGCTAAGGCTTGGTGTAATTACAGGTTCAACCCCGATTACTGAAAAATTATACTACCCCCTTGAGGTAAGTTCTGTACAACAATAAGCCCCGACCTTTAAGGTACGTTAATTTTTATTTGAACTTTCGAGATTACCCGCCTTCTGTTAGGCCCCGTTTTGTGGAAATTATTGATTGCCTAATTGCCCTCGAGGGTGTTCTACAAGGAATTCACATTAATTTGAGTTGGGTTTTATGTTTGTATACCTAACAGCGTGAAAATATTATTTTTGCCAACAAAAACACCAACACTACACACGATTTACAATTTAATTAATTTAAAAAACATCTTTACTACTCTTTTTTATATTTCAAACAGGCACTCCATGCATTTTTATTTTTTCTTTACAATTTATTGGATAACCGGGCATAAAAAGTACCGCATACAAACTGAAAATCATGGTAAACTAACGAGACAGCCTGGCCTACTTCCACAAGTTAATGTGTGGGTGTTAATTTTTCTTATTCAAAACGAGATGCAACCGTTACAACTTCTCGAAAAAGTGAAAATGTTTTACATTGTCAATCGTTTTGTGGAGTTGTACAGCGTAAAGAATCAACTCCCAACATTAACAGCATATTCTTTTCGACTCTTTGAAAGTATTATCGGGCTGTGTATTTTGCTTTATATTATATAGCGCATATATACTAAATATGCTGTTGTAACTGTATATTTTTAAGATTACTCGAGGAATTTGGGCGTACATGTTATTTAACGTAATCAAAAACAGATTTTTTCTGAAATAGAATACAACAGTATACATGCTAGGTTTTAGCTAACTCTGGAAGATTAAGATATGTGTATACGTAAAGGAATATCAATTCACATATTTAATTTCTCTTTTTTAAGAGAAGAATTTTCGTACATAGCACGTCGCACGCACTAGTATGTATATAATTAATAACAAATGCGTAAAATATATTGGTTTAAATAGAAGTAGAACATAAGTCCATCATCATAACTGTGACGGAATTTTGTCGAGCAATTCTGACACTGTGTTTTTGGAACACTAATTAACTCTTATAATGACATTTAAAATAAAACATGACTTTGAACATATCAGTACTGCATTTTTCAACTAGTTTTCACAAAATCTGACCATTAGTACATTTATTTTGGCTTCGTATATTTTTTCAATACATAAGCCAAAATAACTTCATGTTTTGAAGCACGTCACAGATATAGAGAATTTTTTGAATGTAGTCGCGTGTTGCAAACGTGCTTCGTACGTACGAATAATACAGTAATATTAATAGAAGTTCCAACGTGGGGGCGATAGAACTCTTCAATTTGGATTCGCGCACATCACAATTTTCTATCTTAAGACTCATGCACCAGACTCCTTACCCTTACCCGTGAAAAAGAGCATGTATTGGATTGCCGAACGACCAACCATATGTAGATAACAGCAAGAAAACTCTTCAATTTAGATTCACACAAATCATAAGTTTCATCTTGAGAGTCATGTCCCCGAATCCTTACCCTACCCTTGAAAAGAGCATGCATTTTGACTGTCGACGACCACATACGTAGACAGTAACACGCCCACCGTGGGGCTCGAACCCACGACCACAGGGTTAAGAGCCTTGCGCTCTACCGAATGAGCTAGACGGCTTGTAGTTTTGCGATATTATGTCTCTTAATATGTTTTGGCACACTACGGCTTTGCGAGATGTTGCAAGGCACTTTTATAGTCCTTCAATATGTTTGTTATTTTATTCATTTTATAATACCAAATGTTTCGAATTAAATTAATCAACTGAAAATTGTGGGTCTATACGCAATCCATACTATTATATGAAGCAAGAGTCTTTTACAGGGACGAATCTGGAATTCATATTGTACTTTACCCCATTTTGCATCACCGTTTCCTTCCCACACCACACGTTTTCCCTTTCCCTTTCCCTTTGCAATCACTATTTTGCCCTTCATTCTCATGTCACCCTATTAAGTATATCGTTAAGTCTTTTGTTTTGTTATTTTAGTATCCATAGTTTATTGCCATGTCAGATTATTATATATTTCATTAATTTAAATTTAAATTACTAATTGAGCTGGTCATATGTAAGTTGAATATTTGAAATATATATTTTTCTTTCGCAGCGTCGAGTCTGCCACCAGCACCTAGATTGACATAAAATAACGTTGAGACTAACGCAAAGATTTAGAAAAGCTTAAATTACTTTTGAATGCCCGTACGATCATTATCAATGGTTCGATGTACTAATACGGCAAATGCAGGAAGTTGCATCAATCATCAATGGATTCTTTTTTTCTTCACTTCACGAATTCACAATTTTTTATTACGGAATATTTAATATAAATAATGATTACACCGTTGAGGTTTGTACTAAAATTCCAAGGACGAGGTTGGAACCCCAAGGATGCACCAGTGGTCTAGTGGTAGAATAGTACCCTGCCCCGGTACAGACCCGGGTTCGATTCCCGGCTGGTGCAACAGTTGGCAGTGAAGATAGATTCTGCGTCGAAAAGTGGGTACGGGTTTACCATTCGTCTGAACACCGGATGAATAATCAGGCGCATCTGAGCGCTCCTCTTGTTTTGTGGATCTGCGCTTTCAAAAGCAAGCCAATCGTATTTTTCCTATTAATTAAACATTTCAAAATTCTGTAAAAATTCAATTTGCTCGAAAGAGTGTTACCAAATATAATCATAGGATAGAAAGATGCCTGCTCAAGTTTTATAATCGCATGCTTTCATTGCGTGAAAACCAACAATTTGTTTACACCCTCTGATCCATCCTAATAATAGTTGCATTTTTTTCTTTTATTATTTTGCGATGAATAGAAAGGATTTCGTCGACAAAAGAGGGTCAAAAGTGACAAGCACGCCGTTGCCGGGGATCGAACCCGGGTCGCCCGCGTGACAGGCGGGAATACTCACACTCTACTACAACGACTTGATAATAGTTGTAGAAGGCTCCACTGGCTACAAGCTTCTGTTTTGGCTTAATTTTGAATTCATAGAATTTTTTATTATTTTATCATGTCTGAAGTTTTTCATGGTCGAGTATTGAAATTTTAAATACGTTGATTTTAGAAGATTAACGCCAGCCATTTTGAATTTAAATAAAACAAGGCTAACTAAAATTTTAGGACTTAAATACCGCTTATGAGTAGTTTACCTGTCAAAATGATTTCCTTTAAACTTTGAAAATTGAATAATGAATTCAGCCCTATGAACACAGGAAGCCAATTGGTGCTAATAGGTCGAATTCAAACCGTGTTTCACATTACAAAAAAATCACTTTTGATTCGACGAAACCTAACCAGCACCCCTTTCTATGCCGACATTGTAAGAGTATTTATCATTTCACTTGATACACTTTTTAATATTATAGTTCTACACTTTTTTAATTCTAGGGCGAATTACACTAGACCCGCTAAGGCTTGGTGTAATTACAGTTCAACCCACGATTATGAAAAATTATACCTACCCCCTTGAGGTAAGTTTGTACAACAATAAGCCCTGACCTTTAAGGTACGTTAATTTTTTATTTGAACTTTCGAGATTACCCGCCTTCTGTTAGGCCCGTTTTGTGGAAATTTATGATTGCCTAATATGCCCTCGAGGGTGTTCTACAAGGATTCACATTAATTTGGAGTTGGGTTTTATGTTTTGTATACCAAACAGCGTGAAATATTATTTTTGCCAACAAAAAACACCAACACTACACACGATTTTACAATTTAATTAATTTAAAAAAACTCTTTACATACTTCTTTTTTATATTTCAAACCAGGCACTCCATGCATTTTTATTTTTTTCTTTACAATTTATTGGATCCGGGCATAAAAAGTAACGCATACAAACTGAAAATCATGGTAAACTAACGAGACAGCCTGGCCTTACTTCCACAAGTTAATGTGTGGGTGTTATTTTTTCTTTATTCAAAACGAGATGCAACCGTTACAACTTCTCGAAAAAGTGAAAATGTTTTACATTGTCAATCGTTTTTGTGGAGTTGTACAGCGTAAAGAATCAACTCCAAACATTTAACAGCATTATTCTTTTCGACTCTTTGAAAGTATTATCGGCTGTGATTTTGCTTTATATATCCATATATCCTAAGTATGCATTTTGTAAATGTATATTTTTTAAAGATTACTCGAGGAATTTGGGCGTACATGTTATTTAACGTAATCAAAAACAGATTTTTTTCTGAAATAGAATACAACAGTATACATGCTAGGTTTTAGCTAACTCTGGAAGATTAAGATATGTGTATACGTAAAGGAATATCAATTACATATTTAATTTCTCTTTTTTAAGAGAATAATTTTCGTACATAGCACGTCGCACGCACTAGTATGTATATAATTAATAACAAATTTCGTAAAATATATTGGTTTAAATAGAAGTAGAACATAAGTCCATCATCATAACTGTGACGGAATTTTTGTCCGAGCAATTCTGACACTGTGTTTTGGAAAATAATTAACTCTTATAATGACATTTAAAATAAAACATGACTTTGAACCTATCAGTACTGCATTTTTCAACTAGTTTTCACAAAATCTGACCATTAGTACATTTATTTTGGCTTCGTATATTTTTTCAATACATAAGCCAAAATAACTTCATGTTTTTGAAGCACGTCACAGATAAGAGAATTTTTTTGAATGTAGTCGCGTGTTGCAAACGTGCTTCGTACGTACGAATAATACAGTATATTAATAGAAGTTCCAAGGGGCGATAGAACTCTTCAATTTGGATTCGCGCACATCACAATTTTCTATCTTAAGACTCATGCACCAGACTCCTTACCCTTACCCGTGAAAAAGAGCATGTATTGGACTGCCGACGACCAACATATGTAGATAACAGCAAGAAAACTCTTCAATTTAGATTCACACAAATCATAAGTTTCTATCTTGAGAGTCATGTCCCAGACTCCTTACCCTTACCCTTGAAAAGAGCATGCATTTGACTGTCGACGACCAACATACGTAGACAGTACACACGCCCACCGTGGGGCTCGAACCCACGACCACAGGGTTAAGAGCCTTGCGCTCTACCGACTGAGCTAGACGGGCTTGTAGTTTTGCGATATTATGTCTCTTAATATTTTTGGCACACTACGGCTTTGAGAGATGTGCAAGGCACTTTTATAGTCCTTCAATATTTGTTATTTTATTCATTTTATAATACCAAATGTTCGAATTAAATTAATCAACTGAAATTGTGGGTCTATACGCAATCCATACTATTATATGAAGCAAGAGTCTTTTACAGTGACGATCTGTGAATTCATATTGTACTTTCTACCCCATTTTGCATCACCGTTTCCTTCCCACACCACACGTTTTCCCTTTCCCTTTCCCTTTTGCAATCACTATTTTGCCCTCATTCTCATGTCACCCTATTAAGTATATTCGTTAAGTCTTTTGTTTTGTTATTTTAGTATCCATAAGTTTATTGCCATGTCAGATTATTATATATTTCATTAATTTAAATTTAAATGTACTAATTGAGCTGGTCATATGTAAGTTTGAATATTTGAAATATATATTTTCTTTCGCAGGCGTCGAGTCTGCCACCAGCACCTAGATTGACATAAAATAACGTTGAGACTAACGCAAAGATTTAGAAAAGCTTAAAATTACTTTTGAATGCCCGTACGATCATATCAATGAGTTCGATGTACTAATACGGCAAATTGCAGGGAAAGTTTGCATCAATCATCAATGGATTCTTTTTTCTTCACTTCACGAATTCACAATTTTTTATTACGGAATATTAATATAAATTAAATGATTACACCGTTGAGGGTTCGTACTAAATTCCAAGGACGAGGTTGGAACCCAAGGATGCACCAGTGGTCTAGTGGTAGAATATAGCACGGTACAGACCCGGTTCGATTCCCGGCTGGTGCAACAGTTGGCAGTGAAGATAGATTCTGCGTCGAAAAGTGGGTACGGGTTTACCCATTCGTCTGAACACCGGATGAATAATCAGGCGCATCTGAGCCGCTCCTCTTGTTTTGTGGATCTGCTCTTTCAAAAGCAAGCCAATCGTATTTTCTATTTAATTAAACATTTCAAAATTCTGTAAAATTCAATTTGCTCGAAAGAGTGTTACCAAATATATAATCATATGGATAGAAAGATGCCTGCTCAAGTTTTATAATCGCATGCTTTCATTTCGTGAAAACCAACAATTGTTTACACCCTCTTGATCCATCCTAATAATAGTTGCATTCTTTTTTCTTATTTTGCGAGAATAGAAAGGATTTCGTCGACAAAAGAGGGTCAAAAGTGACAAGCACGCCGTTGCCGGGGATCGAACCCGGGTCGCCCGCGTGACAGGCGGGAATACTCACCACTATACTACAACGACTTGATAATAGTTGTAGAAGGCTCCACTGGCTACAATCCTTCTGTTTTGGCTTAATTTTGAATTCATAGAATTTTTTATTATTTTATCATGTCTGAAGTTTTTCATGGTCCGAGTATTGAAATTTTAAATACGTTGATTTTAGAAGATTAACGCCAGCCATTTGAATTTAAATATAAAACAAGGCTAACTAAAATTTAGGACTTAAATACCGCTTATGAGTAGTTTACCTTGTCAAAAATGATTTCCTTTAACTTTGAAAATTGAATAATGAAATTCAGCCCTATGAACACAGGAGCCAATTGGTGCTAATAGGTCGAATTCAAACCGTGTTTCACATTACAAAAAAAACTTTTTGACTTTTGATTCGACGAAACCTAACCCAGCACCCCTTTTCTATGCCGACATTGTAAGAGTATTTTATCATTTCCACTTGATACACTTTTTCATATTATAGTTCTACACTTTTTAATTCTAGGGCGAATTACAACTAGACCGCTAAGGCTTGGTGTAATTACAGTTCAACCCACGATTACTGAAAAATTATACCTACCCCCTTGAGGTAAGTTCTGTACAACAATAGGCCCTGACCTTTAAGGTACGTTAATTTTTATTGAACTTTCGAGATTACCCGCCTTCTGTTAGGCCCCGTTTTGTGGAAATTATGATTGCCTAATATGCCCTCGAGGGTGTTCTACAAGGATTCACATTAATTTGGAGTTTTATGTTTTGTATAACAAACAGCTTGAAATATTATTTTTGCCAACAAAAAACACCAACACTACACACGATTTTACAATTTAATTAATTTAAAAAACTTCTTTACATACTTCTTTTATATTTCAAACCAGGCACTCCATGCATTTTTTTTTTCTTGACAATTTATTGGATGGGGGCATAAAAAGTAATGCATACAAACTGAAAATCATGGGTAAACTAACGAGACAGCCTGGCTTACTTCCACAAGTTATGTGTGGGTGTTATTTTTTCTTTATCAGAACGAGATGCAACCGTTACAACTTCTCGAAAAAGTGAAAATGTTTTACATGTCAATCGTTTTGTGGAGTGGCACAGCGTAAAGAATCAAACTCCAAACATTTAACAGCATTATTCTTTTCGACTCTTTGAAAGTATTACGGCTGTGTATTTTGCTTATATATATCCATATATCCTAAATA
>CM047874.1:12274153-12348488 GCA_026212405.1 Petrea volubilis
GAACCTATCAGTACTTGCATTTTTTAACAAGTTTTCACAAAATCTGACCATTAGTACATTTTTTTGAGCTTCGTATATTTTTCAACATAGAAGCCAAAATAACTTCATGTTTTTGAAGCACATCACAGATATAAGAGAATTTTTTGAATGTAGTCGCGTGCTGCAAATGTGCTTCGTACGTACGAATAATACAGTAATATTAATAGAAGTTCCAATGCTGGGGTCGATAGAACTCTTCAATTTTGGATTCGCGCACATCACAATTTTCTGTCTTAAGACTCATGTACCGGAGTCCTTACCCTTACCCGTGAAAAAGAACATGTATTGGACTGCCGACGACCAATATATGTAGATAGCAGCCAGGAAAACTCTTCAATGTGGATTCACGCAAATCATAAGTTTCTATCTTGAGAGTCATGTGCCAGACTCCTTACCCTTACCCTTGAAAAGAGCAGTATTTGACTGCCGACGACCAACATACGCGGACAGTACACACGCCCACCGTGGGGCTCGAACCCACGACCACAAGGTTAAGAGCCTTGCGCTCTACCGACTGAGCTAGAACGGGCTTGTAGTTTTGGGATACTATGCTCTTAGTTTTTTTTTGGCGCACTACGACTTTGAGAGATGTTACTAGGCACTTTTATATTCCTTCAATATGTTTGTTATTTTATATCGTTTTTATAATACCGAAGGTCGAATTAAATTAATAAACTGAATTGGGGTTCTATACGCAAGGTCCATACTATTTTATATGAAGCCAGAGTCTTTTACAGTAACGATTCTGTGTGGATTCCATATTGTGCTTTCTACTCTATCCCATTTGTGCATCACCAGTTCCTCCCACAGCACACACGTTTTTCCCTTTCCCCTTTCCCTTTTGCAATCAATGTTTGGCCCTCATTCTCATGTCACCCTATTAAGTATATTCGTTAGTCTTTTGGTTTGTTATTTTAGTATCCATAGTTTATTACCATAGCAGATTATTACATATTTCATTAATTTAAATTTAAATGTACTAATTGAGCTGGTCATATGTAAGTTTTGAATATTTGAATATATATTTTCTTTCGCAGGCGTCGAGTGTGCCACCAACACCCAGATTGATTTAAAATAAACATTGAGATTAACGCAAAGATGTAGAAAAAGCTTAAAATTACTTTTGAATGTCCGTACGATCATTATCAATGGGTTCGATGTACTAATACGGCAAATTGCAGGAAAGTTTGCATCAATCATCAATGGATTCTATTTTTCTTCACTTCACGAATTCACAATTTTTTATTATGGAATATTTAATATAAATTGAATGATTACAGGCCGTTGAGGTTTCGTACTAAATTCCAAGGACGAGGTTGGAACCCAAGGATGCACCAGTGGTCTAGTGGTAGAATAGTACCCTGCCACGGGTACAGACCCGGGTTCGATTCCCGGCTGGTGCAACAGTTGGCAGTGAAGATAGATTCTGCGTCGAAAGTGGGTACGGGTTTACCCATTCGTCTGAACACCGGATGAATAATCAGGCGCATCTGAGCCGCTCCTCCTGTTTTGTGGATATGTGCTTTCAAAAGCAGGCCAATCGTATTTTTCCTATTTAATTACATATTTCAAAATTCTGTCAAAAGTTCAATTCGCTCAAAAGAGTGTTACCAAATATATAATCATATGGATAGAAAGATACCAGCTCAAATTTTATTAATCGCATGCTCTCATTTTCATGAAAAACAACAATTGGTTACACCCTCTTGATCCATCCTAATAATAGTTGCATTCTTTTTTCTTATTTTGCGATGAATAGAAAAGATTTCGTCGACAAAAGAGGGTCAAAAGTGACAAGCACGCCGTTGCCGGGATCGAACCCGGGTCGCCCGCGTGACAGGCGGGAATACTGACCACTATACTACAACGACTAGATAATAGTTGTAGAAGGCTCCATTGGCTACAATCCTTCGATTTTGGCTGAATTTTGAATTCGTAGAATTTTTATTATTTTATCATTTCTGAAGTTTTTTATGGTCCGACTATTGAAATTTTAAATACATTGATTTTAGAAGATTAACGCCAGCTATTATGAATTTAAATAAAACAAGGCTAACTAAAATTTTAGGACTTAAATACCGCTTATGATTAGTTTACCTTGTCAAAAATGATTTCCTTTTAATTTTGAAAATTGAATAATCAAATTTAGCCCTATGAACACAAGAACCAATTGGTGCTAATAGGTCGAATTCAAACCGTATTTCACATTACAAAAAAAAATCACTTTTTTATTCGACGAAACCTAACCCAACACCCCTTTCTATGCTCGACATTGTAAGAGTATTTTATCATTTCCACTTGATACACTTTTTCATATTATAGTTCTACACTTTTTTTTATTCTAGGGCGAATTACAACTAGACCCGCTAAGGCTTGGTGTAATTACAGTTCAACCCACGATTACTAAAACATTATAACTACCCCCTTGAGGTAAGTTCTGTACAACAATAAGCCCCGACCTTTAAGGTACGTTAATTTTTTATTTGAACTTTCGAGATTACCCCGCCTTCTGTTAGGCCCCGTTTTGTGGAAATTTATGATTGCCTAATATGCCCTCGAGGGTGTTCTATAAGGATTCACATTAATTTGGAGTTGGGTTTTATGTTTTGTATACCTAACAGCGTGAAATGTTATTTTTGCCACCAACAAACACCAACACTACACACGATTTTACAATTTAATTAATTTAAAAAACTTCTTTACATACTTTTTTTTTTATATTTTGAACCAGGCACTCCATGCATTTTTATTTTTCCGTTAAAATTTATTGGATCCGGGCATAAAAAGTAACGCATACAAACTGAAAATCATGGTAAACTAACGAGACAGCCTGGCTTTACTTCCACAAGCTAATGTGCGTATCTTATTTTTTTCTTTATTCATAACGAGATGCAACAGTTACAACATCTCGAAAAAGTGAAAATGTTTTACATTGTCAATTGTTTTTGTGGACTTGTACAGTTTAAAGAATCAACTCCAAAAATTTAACAGCGTTATTCTTTTCGACTCTTTGAAAGTATTATCGGCTGTGTATTTTGCTTTTGTATATCCATATATCCCAGATATGCGTTATGTAAATGTATATTTTTAAAGGTTACTCGAGGAATTTGGGCGGGCGTACATGTTATTTTACGTAAACAAAAATAGATTTTTTTTGAAATAGAATACAACAGTATACATGCTAAGTTTTAGCTAACTCTGGAAGATTAAAATATGTGTATGCGTAAAGGCATATCAACTCACATATTTAATTTCTCTTTTTTAAAAGAAGAATTTTCGTACATAGCACGTGGCACACACTAGTATGTATATAATTAATAACAAATTTCGTAAAATATATTGGTTTAAATAGAAGTAGAACATAATAAGTCCATCATCATAACTGTGACGGAATTTTTGTCCGAGCAACTCTGACACTGTGTTTTTGGAAAATAATTAACTTTTATAATGACATTTAAAATAAGAACATGACTTTGAACCTATCAGTACTGCATTTTTTAACAAGTTTTCACAAAATCTGACCATTAGTACATTTTTTTGAGCTTCGTATATTTTTCAACATAGAAGCCAAAATAACTTCATGTTTTTGAAGCACATCACAGATATAAGAGAATTTTTTGAATGTAGTCGCGTGCTGCAAATGTGCTTCGTACGTACGAATAATACAGTAAATATTAATAGAAGTTCCAATGCGGGGTCGATAGAACTCTTCAATTTGGATTCGCGCACATCACAATTTTCTGTCTTAAGACTCATGTACCGGAGTCCTTACCCTTACCCGTGAAAAAGAACATGTATTGGACTGCCGACGACCAATATATGTAGATAGCAGCCAGAAAACTCTTCAATGTGGATTCACGCAAATCATAAGTTTCTATCTTGAGAGTCATGTGCCAGACTCCTTACCCTTACCCTTGAAAAGAGCATGTATTTGACTGCCGACGACCAACATACGCGGACAGTACACACGCCCACCGTGGGGCTCGAACCCACGACCACAAGGTTAAGAGCCTTGCGCTCTACCGACTGAGCTAGACGGGCTTGTAGTTTTGGGATACTATGTCTCTTAGTTTTTTTTGGCGCACTACGACTTTGAGAGATGTTACTAGGCACTTTTATATTCCTTCAATATGTTTGTTATTTTATTCGTTTTTATAATACCAAATGTTCGAATTAAATTAATAAACTGAAATTGTGGGTCTATACGCAATCCATACTATTATATGAAGCAAGAGTCTTTTACAGTAATGATCTGTGGATTCATATTGTGCTTTCTATCCCATTTTGCATCACCATTTCCTTCCCACACCACACGTTTTCCCTTTCCCTTTCCCTTTTGCAATCACTGTTTTGCCCTCATTCTCATGTCACCCTATTAAGTATATTCGTTAAGTCTTTTGTTTTGTTATTTTAGTATCCATAGGTTTATTACCATATCAGATTATTACATATTTCATTAATTTAAATTTAAATGTACTAATTGAGCTGGTCATATGTAAGTTTGAATATTTGAAATATATATTTTCTTTCGCAGGCGTCGAGTGTGCCACCAACACCCAGATTGCCATAAAATAAACGTTGAGATTAATGTAAAGATGTAGAAAAGCTTAAAATTACTTTTGAATGTCCGTACGATCATTATCAATGGGTTCGATGTACTAATACTGCAAATTGCAGGAAAGTTTGCATCAATCATCAATGGATTCTATTTTTCTTCACTTCACGAATTCACAATTTTTTTATTACGGAATATTTAATATAAATTGAATGATTACACCGTTGAGGTTTCGTACTAAATTCCAAGGACGAGGTTGGAACCCAAGGATGCACCAGTGGTCTAGTGGTAGAATAGTACCCTGCCACGGTACAGACCCGGGTTCGATTCCCGGCTGGTGCAACAGTTGGCAGTGAAGATATATTCTGCGTCGAAAAGTGGGTACGGGTTTACCCATTCGTTTGAACACCGGATGAATAATCAGGCGCATCTGAGCCGCTCCTCCTGTTTTGCGGATATGTGCTTTCAAAAGCAGGCCAATCGTATTTTTCCTATTTAATTAAACATTTCAAAATTCTGTCAAAATTCAATTCGCTCAAAAGAGTGTTACCAAATATATAATCATATGGATAGAAAGATGCCTGCTCAAATTTTATAATCGCATGCTCTCATTTCATGAAAAACAACAATTGGTTACACCCTCTTGATCCATCCTAATAATAGTTGCATTCTTTTTTCTTATTTTGCGATGAATAGAAAGGATTTCGTCGACAAAAGAGGGTCAAAAGTGACAAGCACGCCGTTGCCGGGGATCGAACCCGGGTCGCCCGCGTGACAGGCGGGAATGCTCACCACTATACTACAACGACTAGATAATAGTTGTAGAAGGCTCCATTGGCTACAATCCTTCGATTTTGGCTGAATTTTGAATTCGTAGAATTTTTTATTATTTTATCATTTCTGAAGTTTTTTATGGTCCGACTATTGAAATTTTAAATACATTGATTTTAGAAGATTAACGCCAGCTATTATGAATTTAAATAAAACAAGGCTAACTAAAATTTTAGGACTTAAATACCGCTTATGATTAGTTTACCTTGTCAAAAATGATTTCCTTTTAATTTTGAAAATTGAATAATCAAATTTAGCCCTATGAACACAAGAACCAATTGGTGCTAATAGGTCGAATTCAAACCGTATTTCACATTACAAAAAAAAAAAAAACTTTTTTATTCGACGAAACCTAACCCAACACCCCTTTCTATGCCCGACATTGTATGAGTATTTTATCATTTCCACTTGATACACTTTTTCATATTATAGTTCTACACTTTTTTTTATTCTAGGGCGAATTACAACTAGACCCGCTAAGGCTTGGTGTAATTACAGTTCAACCCACGATTACTAAAAAATTATAACTACCCCCTTGAGGTAAGTTCTGTACCACAATAAGCCCCGACCTTTAAGGTACGTTAATTTTTTATTTGAACTTTCGAGATTACCCGCCTTCTGTTAGGCCCCGTTCTGTGGAAATTTATGATTGCCTAATATGCCCTCGAGGGTGTTCTATAAGGATTCACATTAATTTGGAGTTGGGTTTTATGTTTTGTATACCTAACAGCGTGAAATGTTATTTTTGCCACCAACAAACACCAACACTACACACGATTTTACAATTTAATTAATTTAAAAAACTTCTTTACATACTTTTTTTTTTATATTTCAAACCAGGCACTCCATGCATTTTTATTTTTCCGTTACAATTTATTGGATCCGGGCATAAAAAGTAACGCATACAAACTGAAAATCATGGTAAACTAACGAGACAGCCTGGCTTTACTTCCACAAGCTAATGTGCGTGTCTTATTTTTTTCTTTATTCATAACGAGATGCAACAGTTACAACATCTCGAAAAAGTGAAAATGTTTTACATTGTACATCGTTTTTGTGGAGTTGTACAGTTTAAAGAATCAACTCCAAAAATTTAACAGCGTTATTCTTTTCGACTCTTTGAAAGTATTATCGGCTGTGTATTTTGCTTTTGTATATCCATATATCCCAGATATGCGTTATGTAAATGTATATTTTTAAAGGTTACTCGAGGAATTTGGGCGGGCGTACATGTTATTTTACATAAACAAAAATAGATTTTTTTTTGAAATAGAATACAATACTATACATGCTAAGTTTTAGCTAACTCTGGAAGATTAAAATATGTGTATGCGTAAAGGCATATCAACTCACATATTTAATTTCTCTTTTTTAAAAGAAGAATTTTCGTACATAGCACGTGGCACACACTAGTATGTATATAATTAATAACAAATTTCGTAAAATATATTGGTTTAAATAGAAGTAGAACATAATAAGTCCATCATCATAACTGTGACGGAATTTTTGTCCGAGCAACTCTGACACTGTGTTTTTGGAAAATAATTAACTTTTATAATGACATTTTAAAATAAGAACATGACTTTGAACCTATCAGTACTGCATTTTTTAACAAGTTTTCACAAAATCTGACCATTAGTACATTTTTTTGAGCTTCGTATATTTTTCAACATATAAGCCAAAATAACTTCATGTTTTTGAAGCACATCACAGATATAAGAGAATTTTTTAAATGTAGTCGCGTGCTGCAAATGTGCTTCGTACGTACGAATAATACAGTAAATATTAACAGAAGTTCCAATGCGGGGTCGATAGAACTCTTCAATTTGGATTCGCGCACATCACAATTTTCTGTCTTAAGACTCATGTACCGGAGTCCTTACCCTTACCCGTGAAAAAGAACATGTATTGGACTGCCGACGACCAATATATGTAGATAGCAGCCAGAAAACTCTTCAATGTGGATTCACGCAAATCATAAGTTTCTATCTTGAGAGTCATGTGCCAGACTCCTTACCCTTACCCTTGAAAAGAGCATGAATTTGACTGTCGACGACCAGCATACGCGGACAGTACACACGCCCACCGTGGGGCTCGAACCCACGACCACAAGATTAAGAGCCTTGCGCTCTACCGACTTAGCTAGACGGGCTTGTAGTTTTGGGATACTATGTCTCTTAATTTTTTTTGGCGCACTACGACTTTGAGAGATGTTACTAGGCACTTTTATATTCCTTCAATATGTTTGTTATTTTATACGTTTTTATAATACCAAATGTTCGAATTAAATTAATAAACTGAAATTGTGGGTCTATACGCAATCCATACTATTATATGAAGCAAGAGTCTTTTGCAGTAACGATCTGTGGATTCATATTGTGCTTTCTATCCCATTTTGCATCACCATTTCCTTCCCACACCACACGTTTTCCCTTTCCATCTCCCTTCTGCAATCACTATTTTGCCCTCATTCTCATGTCACCCTATTAAGTATATTCGTTAAGTCTTTTGTGTTGTTATTTTAGTATCCATAAGTTTATTGCGATGTCAGATTATTATATATTTCATTAATTCAAATTTAAATGTACTAATTGAGCTGGTCATATGTATGTTTGATTATTTGAAATATATATTTTCTTTCGCAGGCATCGAGTGTGCCACCAACACCTAGATTGATATAAAATAAATGTGGAAATTAACGCAAAGATTTAGAAAAGCTTAAAATTAGTTTTGAATGTCCAAACGATCATTACCAATGAGTTCGATGTACTAATACGGCAAATTGAAGGAAAGTTTGCATCAATCATCAATGGATTCTATTTTTCTTAACTTCATGAATTCACAATTTTTTATTACGGAATATTTAATATAAATTGAATGATTACACCGTTGAGATTTCGTTCTAAATTCCAAGGACGAGGTTGGAACCCAAGGATGCACCAGTGGTCTAGTGGTAGAATAGCACCCTGCCACGGTACAGACCCGGGTTCGATTCCCGACTGGTGCAACAGTTGGCAGTGAAGATAGATTCGGCGTCGAAAAGTGGGTACGGGTTTGCCCATTCGTCTGAACATTGGATGAATAATCAGGCACATCTGAGCCGATCCTCTTGTTTTGTGGATATGTGCTTTAAAAAGCAAGCCAACCATATTTTGTCTATTTGATTAAACATTTCAAAATTCTATAAAAATTCAATTTTGTCAAAAGAGTGTTACCAAATATATAATCATATCGATAGAAAGATGCCTATCCAAATTCTACAATCGCATGCTTTCATTTCATGAAAACCAACAATTTTTTATACCCTCTTGATCCATCCAAATAATAGTTGTAATCTTTTTTCTTTTTTTCTTATTTTGCGACGTATAGAAAGGATTTCGTCGTCAAACGAGGGTCAAAAGTGACAAGCACGCCGTTGCCGGGGATTGAACTTGGGTAGCCTCCGTGACAAGAGGGAATACTCACCACAATACTACAACGACTTGATAATAGTTGGACAAGGCTCCATTAGCTACGATCCTTCAATTTTGGCTCAACTTTGATTTCATTGAATTTTTTATTATTTTATCATTTCTAAAGTTTTTTATGGTCCTAGTATTGAAATTTTAAATACATTGATTTTAGAAGATTAACGCCAGCTATTATGAAATTAAATAAAAAAAGGCTAACTAAAATTTTAGGACTTAAATACCGCTTATGATTAGTTTACCTTATCAAAAATGATTTCCTCTTAATTTTGAAAATTGAATAATCAAATTTAGCCCTATGAACATAGGAACCAATTGGTGCGAATAGGTCGAATTCAAACCGTATTTCACATTACAAAAAAAATCACTTTTTTACTTGTTGAAACCTAACCCAGCACCCCTTTCTCTGCCTGACATTGTAAGAGTATTTTATCATTTCCAGTAGATACACTTTTTTGTATTATAGTTCTACACTTTTTTATTCAAGGACGAATTACAACTAGATTCGCTAAGGCTTGGTGTAATTACAGTTCGACCCGCGTTTACTGAAAAATTATAACTACCCCCTTGAGGTAAGTTCTGTACAACAATAGGCCCTGACCTTTTAGGGACATTAATTTTTTATTTGAACTTTCGAGATTACCCGTCTTCTGTTAGGACCCGTTTTGTGGAAATTTATGATTGCCTAATATGCCCTCGAGGGTGTTCTATAAGGATTCACATTAACTTGTAGTTGGGTTTTATGTTTTGTATACCTAACAGCGTGAAACGTTATTGTTGCCAAAAAAAAACACCAACATTACACACGATTTTACAATTTAATTAATTTAAAAAACTTCTATACATGTTTTTCTTTTTTATTTCAAACCAGGCTCTCCATGCATTTTTATTTTTTCTTTACAATTTATTGGATTCACGTATAAAAAGTAACGCATACAAACTGGAAATCATGGTAAACTAATGAGACAGCCTGGCTTTACTTCCTCAAGATTAGTGTGTGTGTGTGTGTTATTTTTTTCTTTATTCATAATAAGATGCAGTAGTTACAACTTCTCGAAACAGTGCAAATTTTTACATTGTCAATCATTTTTGTGGAGTTGTACAGTTTGAAGAATCATCCCCCAAAATTTAAAAACATTATTCTTTTCGACTCTTTGAAAGTATTATCTGTTGTGTATTTTGCTTATATATCCATATATCCTAAATATGTTTTATGTAAATGTATATTTTTTTAAAGATTACTCGAGGAATTTGAGTGTACAAGTTATTTTATCTAAACAAAAATAGATTTTTTTGAAATAGAATACAACGGGATCCATGTTAGGTTTTAGCTCACTCTGGATGATTAATATATGTGTATACATAAAGGCATATCAATTCACATATTTAATTTCTCTTTTATAAAAGAAAAAGTTTTGTGCATTGCACGTGGCACACACTAGTATGTATATAATTAATAACAAATTTCGTGAAATATATTGGTATAAATAGAAGTAGAACATAAGTCCATCATCATAACTATGACGGAATTTTTGTCCGAGCAATTCTGACACTGTGTTTTTGGAAAATAATTAACTTTTACAAAGACATTTAAAATAAGAACATGACTTTGAGCGTATCAATATTGCATTTTTCAACTAGTTTTCACAAAATCTGACCATTAGTTCATTTTTTTAAGATTCATATATATTTCAATATATAAGCCAAAATAACTTCATGTATTTGAAGCACATCGTAGATATAAGAGAATTTTTTGAATGTAGTTGTGTGTTGCAAACGTGCTTCGATATGTTTGTTATTTTATTCATTTTTATAATACCAAATGTTCAAATTAAATTAATCAATTGAAATTGTGGGTCTATACACAATCCATACTATTATATGAAGCAAGAGTCTTTTACCGTAACGATCTGTGAATTAATAGTGTACTTTCTATCCCATTTTGCATCACCATTTCCATCCCACACCACACGTTTTCCCTTTCCATTTCACTTTTGCAATCACTATTTTGCCCTCATTCTCATGTCACCCTATTATGTATATTCGTTAAGTGTTTTGTTTTGTTATTTTAGTATCCATAAGTTTATTGCTATGTCAGATTATTATATATTTCATTAATTTAAATTTAAATGTACTAATTGAGCTAGTCATATGTAAGTTTGAATATTTGAAATATATATTTTCTTTCGCAGGCGTCGACTGTGCCACCAACACCTATATTGATATGAAATAAACGTTGAAATTAACACAAAGATTTAGAAAAGCTTAAAATTACTTTTGAATGTCCATATGATCATTATCAATGAGTGCGATGTACTAATACGGAAAATTGCGGGAAAGTTTGCATCAATCATCAATGGATTCTATTTTTCTTCACTTCACGAATTCACATTTTTTTATTACGGAATATTAATATAAATTAAATGATTACACCGTTGAGGTTTCGTACTAAATTCCAAGGACGAGGTTGGAACCCAAGGATACACCAGTGGTCTAGTACCTTGCCACGGTACCGACCCGGGTTCGCTTCTCGGCTGGTGCGACAGTTGACAGGTAAAGTGGGTACGGGTTTACCCATTCGTCTGAACACTGGATGAATAATTAGGCAGATCTGAGCCGCTCCTCTTGTTTTGTGGATAAGTGCTTTAAAAAGCAAGCCAATCAAAATTTTCCTATTTAATTAAACATTTCAAAATTCTGTAAAATTTCAATTTGCTCAAAACAGTGTTACCAAATATATAATCATATGGATAGAAAGATGCCTACTCAAATTCTATAATCGTATGCTTTCATTTCATGAAAACCAACAATTGTTTATACACTCTTGATCCATCCTAATAATAATTGTAGTTTTTTTTCTTTTTTACTCATTTTGCGACGAATAGAAAGGATTTCATTGACAACAGAGGGTCAAAAGTGTGACGGCCCGAAACCTCTAGCTAATCATGCAACAACCATCATATAACCATTTCTTGAGAACATGCTAGAATAAAATGTAATGAAACCAGACATACGGACTCAAATTTCAAAAGAGAGGTTTATATAATTCGTTTATTACATGAACAAAAGCTTAACTCTCAAGTTTCTAGCTCCTCCCATATACATAACTAACTAAACGCCTCCAAGCATCCTCCTACATCTTCCTCGTACCTATCTTCCGGTGTCTCAAATTCGGCTAAAAACATAATAAAAGCAACAACGTCAACACATACACATGTTGAGTAGAAATTCGCATAGACATGAGGTGTTCGTGTGAAATTGCATATTGTCATAAAAGCACATAAATCCACACATAACCCATAGAAATTTCAGTTCTTGATCAAATCAAATAAATTTCAGCTCTGATAGAGCATCACAATCCAATCATATAGTTACCGTTTTCCACCTCGAAGGGCGGCTACCTTATCTCGCCGTGCCGTAAACCAATTTCCAACCGAAACTCCCACCCAGCCTAAACACACCGGTGGTCATATCTCGAGTATATGCCGAAATCCTATGACCCACAACCAATACATGGAACACTCCGTCCATGCAAGATGGGAATAGGACATGGATGGCGAGAACTGGTTTAAGACCGGTAAGCCCATTGCCGCCCGGCCGAGCTCTAGCCCCATCCACACCAAAAATAATAGGGCCCTTATACACATAATTCCAACACATCCAAATCATAATTTCATCACAAAACTCACTGTTTCAGCTCAACTCAGCACAAAGTACCCAAAATTCACAGTTTTGTGAAATCGACATTTACAACTTCGAACTAAATTTCTAGCTTTCAAACTACTAAAACTCCAGCTTAAAACCTATTGGAAATCCACACATATATTCCCAAGGTTGTAAAATAGACTTTTAGTTAACAAACTTGCGAATTTCCAGCTTACGAAACCTAGAATTTTCAGACGGCGACGTGAAACGATTTAGCGCACAACTTCTGAAAATTTCAGCTTTCATAACCCAAACTTCCAGCTTTGAAAAGCTTGTAAATCCATACTATTGTACACTGAATTTACAGTTTAGAAACCAGGTTTTCACTTGGGAATTTTTGGACTTTCCAGCTTTACAAAAATTGAACTTTTCAGCTTCAAAACAATAGTTTCTTCATGAATAGTAAATTCCCGCATATGTACAACTTAAACTTTCAGCTGGGAAAACTTAATATTCTAGCTTCTAGCACATATATAAGACTCTAACAAGGTAGAAAACATGATAACATAGCATAATAGCAACAATTTCAGCATGCTTATTCAAGAATGTAACCAAACATGCTCATAGAAAGATCATAACCATCATATACACATATATGACCAGCACATCTTGAAATCCCTTAGACCCAAGATGGAAACAAACTTGTGGTGATCTCATAGGTCTTATAGGGGAGATAACATGCTAATCGATTGAGAAAAACCTATCCCTAGCTCATGCCATAGGCAAATTTCTACCATAATGTCTTCTTTGCTTTGTAGGGGTTTTGAAGAAGGAAAGTGTGTGGAGTTGGGAGATGGTTTGAAGAGTTGAAGGAGTGTAGGGAAAAGTGAAAGAAGACAAGTAGAAATATGGGGTGTATGGCCAGATTTTAAGAGTGTGTGTGTGTGTGTGTGATGATTTTTGTGTTTTTGCTATATTACATAGAAGATTCCATGGAAGATTAGTATGAAGTTTTTTTTTCAATTAATGCCCTAATTGGCCCAGTATAGAGTCTAACAAGCTTAAGTGGAACTCTACATTGACAAGAGCCAAGTATGTATTCTTGCATCTAGAAGGGATTGGACAAGTGAATAAATAGATTGTAGTTGGCAAGCTTGGAGGATAAGACTTCACATACACCAAGTATTTAATATTTTTTATTTTTCTCTCTATAAAATCCGTCCCCCCCCCCCTCTATTCTTCAGCAAAAATGTAGATTTTTTTCTTATTTTATGTATAATAATTCATTTTAGGGAAGAAAATAATATGTAGGGGTAGAAAATATAATTTACCTATTCTTTAGGGTTTTTTTTTCCAAAAGTTAGAAAAGTTACAAGAAGAACTTCTAAGTTCATATACATATATAAACCTTGCATATATATATATGTATCCATGTATTGTCTTGAATTTTATGGTTTGTATGGTGATTGATAAGCTTAAAATATATGCAATTTCTGGGGAAAACTACATAGGTTTTATTTGATTTTTAGTAAGGTTTTAAAGCTCTTCGGTTGAAATTTGTGCTATTTATAATAAAACCTTAATTTGATCAAATTAAATTGTATTGCACCCTTAGATCATAAATTTTTCAAAGTTTTGATGTTCAAATATACCCACAAGAGTTTTATGATTTTTATTTTAGGAAATTGGGATTGAAATCATGCTGCCATGTAGACCAAGATGGCCAAAACCATTTTAAATGCATGAAACCGTCCTGGCCCTGGCAGAAAAAGTGGAAACCGATCGAATCGGGACGGCTTAAGCCGTCCCGCCCGTCAAAACCGTCCCGATTTGTCCAGAAAAGCGAAAAAGGGTTCAATTCAGGACGGCTTAAGCCGTCCTGTGAAGTGTGACCGTCCCGTGCCATCCAGAAACGGTGATTTATGTTCGAAATAGGACGGTTTAAGCCGTCCCGCCCGTCAAAGCCGTCCCGATTCAATCCATCCAAAAAGTGACCTTTTTTATCAAGGTTTTGACATCAGCAACTTTACAGCTAACTTAAGGGACGTCTTGTGCATAAAAAGGGGGACTTTTCAGCTGAGAAGGGAGAATGGGAGGAGAATTCAAGGGCAAAAGCTTAGGAAGGGTGACAATTCAAAAGCCAAGCTCTTCCATTTATCAAGATTATCGTCAAAAGCCGAGTTTGCTTATGTTTCCTTTTACTTTCATTATGTTCTTGTTTTGTTTTATTTTTGCTATGTCTAGCTAATTAAATCATAGGGTTCTAGGCTAAGTTGTTGATGAAACCCTTGTGATTTTTATTGAACCTCTTTGATTTTTATTTTACGTACTTCCTATCTATAATTCAAGGTTTTATTACTTGTGAATTTTTGGCCAATCTTTACAAGCTTTGAGATTTTATATTCGACTACGAAAGGGTGTGTATAAAATCTGACTATCTGTATTATAGACATGAGGAACGCATAGACTAGAAATAATCGTGCTCTTGTGCGATCGGTTAGGTTAATTAGCGAGAACTTTTTAACTAACACAACTTTTGTGCGCAATGGGCCAAGGAATCCGTATGTGATCACGAAAGTAGACACATAGCATTCCTTGGCACGTTTGTTTTACTTTCGAAAGAAGATTACAAATATTTTCGTAAGTTAGATTGTGGGAAGATGTATTAATAAAAATCAATGAAAGTTTAATTGATCACAAGGGTGGATTCAATCAACGATGTCTAGGCCCTAGCTAGTTTTATTAATTTATCTTCTTTGATTTAGTTGTTTATTTTTATTCTATCTTATCCCGATAAATTTTCGATGCTTAAACAATAGAAAACTTATAAGTTTGGTGCTTGGTAACCCATTCCTCGTGGGAAAGATACTCTTACTTTCACTTTATTACTTGAGCGATCCGTACACTTGCGGAAAATACGCAACAGTGATTAACTAAAACAAGAATTAATCCTAAACTTGTACATGTTGCGCTTAAAATGAACATGTACAACAAAGTATGAAAATAATGAAAACTTATACATGAAAACATGTAAATTATACACATTTCGGTATATCTATATATATATAATTGAAAGGAGAAATCGGGTCCTTACAAAAAGTGACAAGCACACTGTTGTCAGGGATCGAACTTGGGTCGCTTCAGGGGCCGGTTCAATTGTTTATTGTTTCTCTTTTTATCAAGAGTTTTTAACTCTTGACTAGTATTTACCTATTACACTGGACCTTATATTGTAACTGAACTAATACCGATTGTTGCTAACATGTTATCCTAAGTATAAACTTGGGAACTGGACGTAGCTCAATTGGGTAAACCAGGATAAATATCTGTATTGTTTTATTCCTTTGCATATTTTATATCATTAATTGCACTGGTACTATCACTGGTACTTCCAGAACCAATAATTTACTTGGTCTGGTACTATCGTTGACACTTCTAAACAGTAACTATCTTTTAAGCAAAGTACTGATATTTAAAACTTTAAAGTTTCCACTGTATTTTACAAAAATATTAAAAAAGGTTTTTAGGCCTAATTCAACCCCCCCGCCCTCTTAGGCACATCCAATCTATCAATTGGCATCAAAGCCACGTGCTCTTTATTTAGTTTAACCACCTTGAGTTAGCGATTCTAATGGCTTCTTCAAGTTATGATGTGTTTGCAGAAGGAATGTCAAATACCAGGCCACCACTCTTCGACGGTACCAACTATGCTACATGGAAAAATCAGCTGTAGGAGTTCATAATTTCATTGGACTACGCAATCTAGATGATAGTTAAGGATGGTCCTACCATCCCCACAAAAACCAAAGACGACGTCCAAGTTCCAAAGAAAGAGTATACCGTTGTGGACATGAAAGCTCTCATGATGAATGCGAAAGCGAGGAACGTGATTGCATGTGCTCTCGTGAAGGAGGAATACGATAGAGTTAGCACCTGCTCTTTCGCAACGGAGATGTGGGACACATTGCAAACCATCCACGAAGGTACCGAACAAGTTCGTGAGGAGAGAATCGCTGTATTACTTCATCAATTAGAAATGTTCAATATGAGAATATTAGTCAAATGAATGCTCAATTCATGGAGATTGTGAATACACTTCATGCTCTCGGTCAACGTATTTCTGAGAAAGAAAAGGTAAGAAAGATCCTCAAATCCCTTCCCCCAGAATGGTCTTCAAAAGTCACCACCATCCATAAAGCAAAGAATGTAAACAAGATGAACATGGGAGAACTTATTGGTTCTCTTACAGCCCATGAACTGGTAATATTGAACAGACAAGGTAGTTCTACACAAAAAGCCAGAAAGGACCTTGCTTTTAGTAGCAAGCATGAAATGGATGAATAAGACTTGGATGAACAACAAATTGATGAGGAAATCGCCATGATGGCTCAAAGAATGAAAAGACTTGCTGGTTTTAAAAAGAAATTTCAATATAATAAAAATCAAAAAAAACCAATCAAGAACAACAAATAAATGAGTCTATCATATTTTGTTATGAATGTGGAGAGGTCGGTCATAAAAAATGAGACTGTCCAAAGTTCAAAAAAGCATCCTAACCTCAAAAATTCCCAAAATCCAAAGGATTGACTGTCACTTGGGACGACTTTGATAGCGATCCTTTTGACGAGGAAGAGAAAGCTCTAATAACGAACAATGAGGTAAACTTTAATTTCATGATTAATTCTGATACTGATTCTAATGATGATGTTGACATCCATGCTTATATAAATGAATGTCAACAAGAAATGAAGTTAGTTATGTCTTCCAATATGATTTTGAAAAATGATCTCAAGAAAGCTTTTGAAGAAAACAAGAAGTTGGAAGATGAAATTAAACTTCTCAAAGTTTCTGCTAGAAATGACAAGATTGCTTTCGAAAAGAAAGTTGAAACTCTTGAAAGAGAAAAAACAATTCTTGAAAAAGAAAAACCTACTTTTGAAAATGAAAATTTTAGTTTGAAATGACAAATCAAAGGCAAAAATATTTTGAAAGATGCTCCTTCTATGAGCAAAAACTCATTTTCTAGAAAATCATCAAGAAAACCAAAATCGAAAGTTAATCTATTTGCTGAAAAACCCGCGACTGGGACTTTACCAAAAAGTACCAAATCCAAAACGTATTTTACTTGTGGTATAGCTGGTCACACAAATTGAAGGTGCCATATTAAAAGGCATATTGGAACTAAATTTATTTGGGTACGTAAACGTTATGTTACTAACCATGAAGGACCCAATAAAGGTTGGGTACCTAAGTCACAATAATTTTCATTCAAGAAATGCGTAAGGAACAACCTCGGAATCAAAAGTGGTACTTAGATAGTGGATGTGCCAGGCACATGACGGGTGACATCTTAATGTTCTTATTGCAGATGACACCAAATGAAAAATTATTGGTAAAGGTACAATTGGTACCAAGGATGGTACCACCATTGAAAACGTTTGGCTTGTTGAAGGGTTGAAGCATAATTTGATAAGTATTAGTCAATTATGCGATAATGGTTTTAATGTTCAATTTCATCCTTCCCGTTATGTTGTTAGCAGGAATGGTACCGACATATTCATTGCTACTAGAGATAGAAATGTTTATTGCATCACTCTTGATATTTTAACTAACCAAAATGTCGAGTGTTTAGTTGCAACAGATGGACATGGCATCGAAGGTTAGGCAATGTAAACATGGAACTTATCTCCCACATTACAAAGAAGGAATTGGTTAGAGCAGTACTAAAATTAAATTGCACAAAAGATAGAATTTGTGATGCATGCGAAAAAGGCAAGCAAATCAGATTATCATTCAAATCAAAGAAGGAAGTCACAAGTTCCAGTCCCTTGGAACTTTTGCACATTGACCTCTTTAGTTCAATGAAAACCGCAAACTAGGCAAGTAAAAAGTATTGTTTTGTAATTGTTGATGATTACACTAGATTTACTTGGGTTTTATTTTTACAGCATAAAAACAATGCATTAAGTGTCTTCATTCCTCTTACAAAGCGTTTGCAAAATCAAAAAGGTGTTTTTATTAAGAAAATTAGGAGTGACCATGGAACCGAATTTGATGAAACCAACTTTAATTTATTTTGTGAAGAAAACAGTTATATTTTTGACTTTTCTGCTCCTAAAACTACCCAACAAAATGGCGTGGTAGAATGAAAAAATAGAATTTTGCAAGAAATTGCAAGAACCATGCTAAATGAGTACAATCTTCCAAACTCTCTGTGGGGCGAAGCTATCAATACCTCATGTTATGTTGCAAATTGTGTTATTTTGAGACCATTGTTGAAAAAGACCCCTTATGAGTTGTGGTTTAACAAAATTCCAAATATTTCATATTTTCATGTTTTTGGATGCAAATGCTCTATTTTAAATGATCGTGATAGTCTAGCTAAATTTGATCCAAAATCCGATGAAGGTATTTTAGTTGGTTATTCTAGTCATAGCAAGGCCTATCGCGTGTTCAACAAAAGGAAAAGAACCATTCAAGAATCCATGCATGTTATTTTTGATGAATCTGACTCTTCTAATGCCAAGGATGCTTTGAGCAATGAAGTTGCAGGATTTGATAGACCTAGTTTAGGTCCAGAGATTGGAAATGAAAACAAATCAGAAAACTTGGAATCCACTGGAACTACCGATGAACAGACCAAGGAAAATTCCAACACCAATAAAGAAGAACAGAGGCAACGGAAGTGTAAACATGCTTCCAGTCATCCTATTGACAGCATCATTGGTGATCCACAATCTGGAATAACAACCAGATCAAAGGCAAGACAAAGTACCGCAGAAAGCTCCAATCCTACGTTCTTGTCTTTTATGGAACCCAAAAACGTGAAAGAAGCTCTTGATGATCCATCTTGGGTAAAGACTATGTAGGAAGAGCTAGCCCAATTCGAAAAGAATCAAGTTTGGAAACTCATAAAAAGACCACTTAACCATCCAGTCATTGGAACTAAGTGGGTATTTAGAAACAAACTTGATGAATCCGGTAAGATTATTCGGAACAAGGCTTGACTTGTAGCTAAAGGCTACTGTCAACAAGAAGGTATTGATTTCGATGAAATTTTTGCATCCGTTGCTCGATTAGAATCAATACGTATGCTAATAGCTTTTGCATCACATAAAAAATTCATGTTATATCAAACAGATGTTAAAAGCGCATTTTCAAATGGTTTTATAAATAAAGAAGTTTTCAAATCCCAGGTATGTTGGACCATTTGAGATCATAGAGCGAATAGGAGAAGTCGCATATCGACTAGACTTACCACCTAGCCTAACAGGAATCCACAACATATTTCACGTATCTCAGCTCCGAAAATACTACTCTGATGAAACCCATATCCTTCCACCTGAAAACATACCCCTTAAACCTAACCTTACCTATACAGAAAAACCTATTCGCATTTTAGATCGAAAGTTCCAAGAGTTAAGAAATCGGAAAATTCCACTCGTCAAGGTACTATGGCAAAACCATCAAGTCGAAGAAGCAACTTGGGAACCAGAAGAGAAAATATGTAAAAGTTATCCGGAGCTATTCAATCAGGTAAGAATCTGGGGACCAGATTCTTTTAAGGGGGGGAGAGTTGTGACATCCCGATTTTTGGTCTAACAACGATATAAACCGGTTCTTATAATATACACGCATGCTTTCTAATATTTCATGTTTTGTATGATCCTTCTTTTATATGTGAATTATGTGAGGTGATAATTACATGATTTTCCAAATTTCAAACGAATTTGACATTCCAACACAATTTTTGAAATCTTTTGTTCTAAATTGTAATTTTTGAAAATATAACTAAAACATTTTTAATTTCTGGAAAATATACATATAATTTCAGATTTATAAAGATCAAATTTCATCATTTTGGAAATTTTCTAAATTATTTATGAATTTTCAATTTTAGACCTTAAAACCCTAATTTTATGCCCTAAAACCCAAATTTTCGATTTTTATAAACATAAATAAGTGCAAATTCGAATTTTTAATGAAATAAAAATATGATTTCAGATTTTATAAGATTAGGACAATAAAAATCAGATTTTATTTGATTTTATTTGATTTTGTGTTAATATTTTATTAAAATATCTTCCTACATTTATTTGGTGAATCTAGCAAATCTTATACTTGGAGCATTCTAATGAGTTTAGGGCTTGAATCATCATTTTAGGATTACACATAATATAATTTAGGGTACAACTCATATTATTTAGGGTAACAATTGTGTAACCTACAATCACACTTAGATGTGAACATAATTAATGATAAGCCTTATTGGAAGATCACATTAATTAACAAGATAAAACCTAATAAAATAATCTTGTTTCTTGGCCAACAACTATAAATAGGAGGGGGGTGATCTTCATTTCCATCACACAACACAAACACAAACACAACACAAAATCCCGCCTAAAAACACCTACCCACACTCACTCCACTCTCAACACACAAAACACTCCCTATTTATAGCATATCTTCCCCACCTATATATACATCCATAAAACCTTCTTTTTTTATACATATATACCTATTTGCCTTCCATATACTCCCTTATTTCCCTTACATACTCTTGAAGGAGGAACTCAAGTGATCTAGCCGAAACAAATCTATAAACTTGATAAACTCCTAAGGTGAGTGCTTTGTCAATTCCTTTTTGGGGCTTTGAACTATATGATATAAATATTATTTGTATAGCCTACCTTATTGAATTTATGCTATCAAATCTTTCGGAAAATGTTTTCCATACATATAAGACAAGCAATTTTCAAAAATATTGCATTCTCTGATATTGCCAGTTGTATCTGTCCCGAAATGATTTTTAGCACCTTTGGGATATCATATTTTAATTATATTTCTATGTATCCCGGGTGTAAAAATAAGTTATTGTTTTGTTGACAAGTTGTGAGCCATATCTGTTCCGTTATATTTCCGTTTACCCTTGGGGACGCCCTTGGGAAGTTTGGGCCCAAGTATTTATAAGAGGAATTTTATCGGGCGGAACGGACCGTCGATGGAACCTTTTATATGATACCATTCCGTGAAACCAATTTCTACATACAACCGGAGGATGACTGTAGTAGGGATTGGAGCGATGTATTGCACGGACGCGTGATACATCTCCGTCTTGTTTAGTGTCGAGATGGCTTCTCGACAAGGGAGGCATAAGGGTTTAACTGTTTTGGGTAGTCATAAGGTTGGAGACTCCGTCTTGGGCTCACTATCCATATTACTCAGTTCAGTTATTATTATCAAGTTACATTTCACACTACGTGCACTTTATTATGGTTTAACTGTTTTGAGTCTCATTTTCAGTCAAATATATATCTATCTATATGTGGCCTCACTAAGTCATTTGGACTTAACCCCTCGTTTCTTTTTGTTCATTGCCTCAGAATCAGAATAATGGGCATGCATAGGATGGTTGCCGCTCCTCCAGTTGTTATACTAAAACTTCATTTCACTTTGCCTTGCTATATAATCTGTAGTTTGCTACTTGATGCCACTAGTTGGCTATTTTGATGTTGTACTCGGTTGCGCTACTTGGTTGTACTAAACATAGTTATACATATTATCCATCTTGCATATTTTACTCTACCTCCACTGCGTATTGTTAAGTTAGGCGTTTGTGCTGGGTGTGAATTTCAAAATTTGTGCTCAGTGCAATCGTCGGTGGTCTCCAACCGTATAGAAAGATCCTAGCGGGAGGGGTGCCACAGCTTCCAAATCTAAAACGTATATATATTTCTAATAAAGTATATATATATATATATATATTTTAATAAGTATATATCTAATAAATACACTTTTGAATATTACCTCCAACTTGTCAGGCTGCTGAATAGGTCCGCCCTATACATTCTCGGGGCTTAAGAACAAGCTTCGTCATAATTTGCTCTGAAGCTCTCCTGCAAAAAATAACATACATAATTGTTATAAAAGCATTTTTGGTAATAATAGGTGACGATAAAAATTAATAGAAAACTACCAAAGTAGTGTTTGCTCGCTCATCGACATAATGCTCAGTTCCATCCTCGTCAATTGAATAATGGAGAGCCTCAAATGTTTCGTCTACTGTAGGCCGATGCTCATATTTCTCCGTCTGCAATAAAAATGAAGTAAAATACAAGGACAGGAATGAGATAAAATCGTAAAAATCAACACTACTTCAATTAATTAAATAAATTAAAAGAAAAAGTAATTACTTACCAAATGATCTTGCCACCTTAGATGAGATCTGGCTTCTCCCTTATGGCCAGGGAATCCCTTTCCGTCATATGTCGATGCTCGGTTTGCCCTGTTCTGCTCGCGTATCCTCTGAAACTTTGGGTTGTCCCATATGACCCGTAAAGCATCCCAAGATTCCTCACCTATCCAATTAGGCCTACGATTGTCCCTACGAGCTTTAGCCAATCTATTTTTCAAAATTTCCGAACCCGTATGCTCAAAGTTCTTCAAAACTCGGCTCAAAGTAAAAAAAAAATCATATATGAACAAATTGTAATAATAGTCAAATTTCATTTAAGTTAAGTAAATAGGCATACCTTAAACTGGGCAAATCACATCTCACGAACATCTAGGGGGATATTTTTCCAAGTAGGCCACGGTCGCTTGAAACCACTCTCAAGTATCCGCCCGATCTCCTCGACACATTTCTCCTCGAGATCAAACCTATTGTACAAGTGAAAAAACAATATTATACATTGCAATGCACATAAAATATATAGAATATATATCTATTTATTGATAAGATGCAAACTTATATAAATCAATTCACTTACTCTTTTCCTCGTGGCATTATTAGAAGCTGATGGCCACCGGTATCACTGTTTTGAGACATATTGGTGGATCGACCTTCATTCATTGGCGTCGATGGGATGGACCCTAAGGCAAGGGATGGGGGATCTGATCTTGAATTGCCTAAATTGATGTTGAGATAGGTCGGTGGAGGCATATGCTGATTAGACCCTGAGTCCGATACTTTCTCCTTGCCTTTTTTCGATCTCCCGATCATCTGTTTCAGAATTCTCAACAAATAATCGAGAAACTTAATAAATTATGAACAAACTGCACAACAATTGATCACACATCAATTATGAATAAATATAAAATAACAATTCACAAGCATCAACTATATAATAACATTTCACAGAAAAATTCATGACAATGAATCGAAACCATCAACTACATCAACCATTAAAATAAAAATCCTATTCATCATCTTCATCATCATCATCGTATTCAATCGCATCATCCCCTTCGTCGTCATCATCATCAAGTTCCTCATCAAATTCATCCTCCTCATCATCGTCATACTCATTCGCTTCCTCTCGTATCTCATCATCTTCAAGTTCATTATGAAATGCATTATTGTCAAAAATCACCTCTTCTAGTGGACCATCAGCATCTACCAAAACACCCGTAGGTTCATTATCAAGCACAGAATTCGCAACGGGTAAAGATTCTTACAACAAATCATCAGTAACAATTTGTTGATTGGCTACTCTACCTCGTGGTCTGGTTTTAATTACAAAACGCCAATTCAATTTATCCATCAAATGGATAACAAATAACACCAAACTCTCCTCTATGCTCATGATGCCACCTCATTTGATCAGCTAATTTTGTAGAAGCATACAACCTTTTCAATCTTGGAATAAGAGGCATGTAGTATATCCTTCTGCAAGGAACACGATTCCTACCATCACTTTTAGGTAGTTTAAATCTTAGATGACTACAAAACTTACATTCCTCTAAATAGTTATCTTCATTGTAATACAACATGCACCCCTCGATGCAACAATCAATCTTCATCGATGTTAAAACTAACTTTTTAACTAATTTTTTGCTTCGTAATAGTTGTTAGGAACATGATTATCAGACGGATAATCCTGAGATAAATTGTATCGGATTTTAATGACATATTTTGAAGTGTCATTGATAACTCCATCTGATTGTCACAACCTAGCCACAATGGTTGGTTCGCAACCTCTAATATGCCATAAAACTGTTGGGCTTGCATATTAGGATATTGATCATTATTTCGCGACATCTTAGTATCGTGACCACCTTCGACATTCAAATCGGGCCGATAATGCATATGATGGTGTAATGCATTCACACCCATGGTACCATATACCAAATTCTCGTAATTATTGAGTTCATACGAAAAGTTAGCCTGATTCGAAGAACTAGCACTACCGACCTCTACGTGTTGAGATTCTGGAGCCAACTCGCCATGTGAAGTCCAATACCAATACTCAGGTTGAAACCCAAATTTCATCAAATCACAACGTACATTCCTAGTATCCTTGTACTTTCTATTAGTACACTTTGAACACGGACACCTAATGAGGCCTTTATCAGCTACATACTGCGGTTGTGTAGTTGCGAATTGAATAAACTGATTAAGGCCATTCATAAATTGTTTGGTGTAATTTTTTCGATCAATAGTTAACCTATTATACATCCAACATCGAATTTCACATATATCCATATTCTGTAGACAAAGAACGAAGGTAAGTTAACATCACTCATTAAATTATTTTAAACATTGTTCGACATTCTTCCTATCAAACACATTTTTTCACTATTTAACCCTACAAAAACAACAAAACTCAACCCAAAATAAAATATTCATAACAATCCAAGCAAACACATTCATAACAATCCATAATCCAATCAAACCTGTTCAAAACAATCCATAGTCCAAACTTATTCAAAACAATCCATAATCCCAACTTATTCACAACAATCAATTGAATAAACTTATTCATAACAATTCATAATCCAAATAACTTTGTTCATAACAATAGATAATCCAAATAACTTTGTTCATAACAATACATAATCCAAATATGTTTATAAATTTGTTCATAACAATTCGTAATCCAATCATAATAATTCATACCTTGCTTAAACTTCACCACCTCAAATTATGTTTATGCTATTAACCTACAAATAATCCCACAACAACAAAACAACAAATAAAATTAAAATTACAACTCAACGGAAAAAAAATTACTTGCCAAAAATAACAATAACGTGCATGTGTGTCGTGTCTTTGGAAGGTGTGGGGCGGGGGATGATGGGTTGCTAGGGGTGGGGGGCTGCTGGGGGTGGGGGAAGGGGCTGTTGAGGGTGGGGGGGCTGCTGGGGGTAGGGGGAACGCAGGCTGGGGGTGGGGGGGCTACTGGCTGGTGGGGGGAGGGAGGGGAAGGGTCGGCCGTCGGCGGGGGGTCTTGCGCCGGGGAGGGGGACCCGCGACCGGGAGAGAGGAGAGGGGGACCCAGGACCAGGAAAGGGGGGAGGGGGACCCACGATCGGGAGAGAAGGGAGGGGGTCCCGCGATCAGGGAGACGGGGGGTCGCGACGGCGGGAGCCGATGGGGACGCCGCCGTCGACGGCCGCAAGGAGGGGGGGGCCAGGGAGGGTGGCGGCGTCTGTGGGGGGCGGTAGGGAGAAGGGTTAGGGTACCTTGTGGGGAGGGAGAATTCGTAGATCTAAAAAAAATGGCTAAGTGTTGTTCATATACGAACACTTAGCCACGGATTTCTTAGACTTGGCCACGAATAAATCCGTGGCCACTTAAAATTTAAAAAAAATTATTTGATTCTTGTCACAGATAAATCCGTGGCCCATTTAAAATTAAAAAAAATTATTTATTGGCCACGGACAAATCCGTGGCCACTATGCATTTAAAAAAAATGATAATAAATTTATTTCTTGGCCACGGATTTATCCGTGGCCAAGTCCAACTTTAAAAAAAATTAAATTTATTTTTGGGCCACGGATTTATCCGTCCCAAGAGTCAAAACTTGTAGTTGACTTTTTTTGAATCGTACGTTTTCGTTAATTAGGTGAGATGAAACCGTACGATTGGACCAATACAACTTCAACACTAATCAATCTGCTCTAAAGTCCATTTTTTTGATAATTCCTACATAAGCTAATTGACGTTAGCGTACATTAACACCGGAGTACGAAGTCATTTGTATATATCACTGAAGGAGAAAAACGTATTCTCGTTGATCAAACTGCAATTTTCAACGCATAAGAAGGGAAAATATAAGAACCGTGACAAATATTTGACGATTTTGAAATGACTCAAACCTTTTAATGCCCCGTAATGTCGGGCCGCGCGATTTAAGCGAGTCATTTAAAATTAAAAAAAAATTATTTATTGGCCACGGATAAATTCGTGGCCACTATGCATTAAAAAAAAATAGTAATAAATTTAGTTCTTGGCAACGGATTTATCCGAGGTCAAGTCCAACTTTTTTAAAAAAAATTTAAATTTATTATTGGGCCACGGATAAGAGTCAAAACTTGTAGTTGACTTTTTTTGAATCGTACGTTTTCGTTAATTAGGTGAGATGAAACCGTACGATTGGACCAATACAACTTCAACACTAATAAATCTGCTCTAAAGTCCATTTTTTTGATAAATCCTACATAAGTTAATTGACGTTAGCGTACATTGACACCGGAGTACGAAGTCATTCATATATATCACTGAAGGAGAAAAACGTATTCTCGTTGATCAAACTGCAATTTTCAACGCATAAAAAGGAAAAATATAAGAATCGTGACGAAAATTTGACGATTTTGAAATGGCTCAAACCTTTTAATGCCCCATAATGTCGAGGCACGCGATTTAAGCGAGCCTTTTAAAATTAAAAAATAAATTATTTATTGGCCACGGATAATATGCATTTTTATAAAAAAAAATAATTTTATTTCTTGGCCAAGGATAAATCCGTGGCCACTATGCATTTAAAAAAAAATAATAATAAATTTATTTCTTGGCCACGGATTTATCCATGGCCAAGTCCAACTTTTTTAAAAAAAAATTTAATTTGTTATTGGGCCACGGATTTATCTGTGGCCAAGAGTCAAAACTTGTAGTTGACTTTTTTCGAATCGTGCGTTTTCATTAATTAGGTTAGACGGAACCGTACGGTTGGAGCGATACAACTTCAACCCTAATCAATCTGCTCTAAAGTCCACTTTTTTGATAATTCCTACATAAGTTAATTGACGTTAGTGTACTTTGACACCGGAGTACGAAGTCATTCGTATATATCACTAAAGGAGAAAAACGTATTCTCGTTGATCAAACTGCAATTTTCAACGTATAAGAAGGGAAAATAAAAAACCGTGATGAAAATTTGATGATTTTAAAATGGCTCAAACCTTTTAATGCCCTGTAATGTCGGGCCGCGCGATTTAAGTGAGCCATTTAAAATTAAAAAAAAATATTTATTGGCCACGGATAAATCCGTGGCCAATATGCATTTTTTTTAAAAAAATTAATTTTATTCTTGATCCGTGGCCAAGTCCAACTTTAAAAAAAAAAATTAAATTTATTATTGGCTAAAATGTAAATTTAAAATAAATTTTTTTTTAATTTATGGCCACGGGTTTATCCGTGGCCAAAAACATTTATGTTTTTTAAAAAAAAAAAAACTTATATAGCCATAGAATTTTGTGTATTTGGCGACGGAAAAATCCGTAGCCACATGTTTTTGTTTTTCTCCTTAATTCGTGGCCATTTTCATAGCTACAGGCAACCAATTTCGTCCGTGGCTAAAAATTCGTGGCTGAATCACTGTTTTTCTGGTAGTGTTAAAGCAGGCCCCTAGGGTCTGGTATGAAAGACTTAGTAATTTTCTTATTAAAATTAGTTTTAATATTGGAATCATTTATACTACATTATTTACAAAAAGAGATGAACATGATCTACTTATTGTGCAAATTTATGTTGATGATATTATATTTGGTACCACTAATGTTTTACTTTGTGAGGAATTTGCAAGAAGGATGCAACAAGAGTTTGAAATGAGTCTAATGGGAGAATTGTGCTTCTTCCTTGGACTACAAATCAAACAGACTGATAATGGGATATTTATCTCTCAAGGCAAGTACACAAGGGAGGTATTGAAGAAATTCAATATAGATCTATGTAAATCTTTGTCTACTCCTATACATCTTACTACCAAGCTGGATAAAGATGATGAAGATACATTGGTAGATGAAAAAATGTACAGTGGTATGATTGGTAGTTTATTATATTTAACTGCTAGTCGTCCGGATATAATGTTTGCTACTTGTCTTTGTGCAAGCTTCCAATCAGCTCCTAAACAATCTCATCTTACAGCTGTTAAAAGAATATTGCGATACCTTAAAAGCACAATTGATTATGGTTTGTGGTATCCATGTTCTAATGAATTTACTCTCACTGGTTTTTCTGATGCTGACTATGCTGGTTGCAGAATTGATAGGAAAAGTACCAGTGGAAGTTGTCAATTGTTTGATAAATGTTTGGTTTCTTGGTCTTGTAAAAAGCAAAGTGTTGTTGCATTATCCACTATAGAGGCCGAATATATGGCAATAGAAAGTTGTTGCGCTCAATTTTTGTTGATAAAAAGAGTCCTATTTGACTTTGGTATCACACTACATGAAATTCCTATTCTATGTGATAATACAAGTGCTATTTGCATCACTCAAAATCCAGTACATCACTTGCTCACTAAGCACATTGAGATTAAACATCATTTTATTCATGATCATGTGCAAAGGTAATGTTTGCATTGAATTTATTGATACCGAGCATCAATTAGCTGATATTTTTACTAAGGCATTAAGTGAAGAAAGATTTTGCATGCTTAGAACTCCATTAGGGATAGTTGATTTTCCTAAAATTGCATAAAAATGAATTTCTAATTACAAAATTGAATGTTTTCATGTAAACTGCGTTGTTGTCAGTATTGTGCCCTCTTTGATGATGAAGGGGGAGAGTAATTAGATTTGATATACTTATTTCTTATATGATTGCCTTAAATTATTTGTTCTTACCTTTAGTTATATTTTACCTATGATTTTTTGCTAAAATTTCTTGTTTCCATACTCTAGAATTTATCTTGGTATCAACCCTCTATAAAAGAGAGGAAGCACATATTCAGGGGGAGTTATTTCGAAAATCTCTACATAAATTCAGGGGGAGCTACGGTAAGTATTTCTTTTCTAAATTAGATCAAATCTCGTCAACATCAAAAAGGGGGAGATTGTTGACCTCTTTGTACAACTAAGGTATGTTTTGATATTTTCAAGATATTTGATGTATGCTTGATTTTCGAATTCAAATGATTTCCTAAAAAAATATTGATTAATTTCTTTCCTTAATATCAATTACCACATGTTCTACATCTTGATGGGAGATTTAGATAGAAATTGATTGGTTGTTTTCTATAGTATTATAAAACACATGCTTCATATCTCTATCATCTTAGTAAGTTTGACTTGGAATGATTTGAATATATTAATCACGTCTGCAACTTGCCTTAATTACAATCTGTAACTTTAGTTTCCATCTGAAACTTTACTCATTCTGCTAAAATTAAGATTATATCTTTATCATTTTAGTAAGTTTGATTTGGAATGATTTGAATACATTAATCATGTCTGGAACTTGCCTTAATTACAAATTTGGAACTTTAGTTTCCGTCTGGAACTTTATTTGCTCTGTTGGAATTAAGATCATAATAGCTCCCCTACACGAATCCTCGAGCTAAAACCTTGGTGAGGTCACTCCGGCGTGAGATTAATGAGCTTCAAGTAGTCATTCAAAAACTAGAGAAAAAAGTTTGGAAGTTGAAGATGATTATCTTGGCTTCATAGTTGTTGATTTTGTATTTGATGTTGTGAAGTAGAAATTTGTATCAGAGTTTGGTGCTCTGTTTAGGCTGTTGGTGCTCCGTTTTCTATCAACTAAGTGCTTTGTTTGTTTTGTATTGGAATTTCCAGCTATGTTGTTGTAGTTTTAAGGCTTTATTTTTGTACAATGTTGTATTTTCATACTAATGAAAGAAGCTTTTGTATCAAGTATAGTTTTAATGGCATTGTTTTAATAGTATTATTTCTATTGGATTTTGTTTTTGCTAAGGTGTTATTTTGATCTTGGTCTAGTTTGTAGTATAAGACAAAAACTAATAAATATAACTGTGAAACGAAGATGCATTTGTACAAAATGAAGGTTCATAAACTTTCATTAACATCTGGCCTTGAAGACATAAAATGAGTTCATCTAGCAATACATTAACTAATCCAAAATAATGATATCCAAAATGAGTTAATCCAAGTTACAGAAAGTGCATTTCACAAGTGCACAAAATAACCAAAATGAGTGGGGCATACAACCATTATAAGTATGGCATGCAAATGATTTGGCGAAAAACCAAAAAGGGCAACAACATGTAAATTTATCTCCATGGCTGCTTCTCATTCCCCTTTGCAGTCTTGTTCTTCATCACTACCCCATGTAAGTCATTCAAACTCACAAATTTTTTGGTAAGTGTGTTATATGCTGGACCTCTCATTCCACTTCTTACAAACTGGATGCTATCCTGCAGCTGTTGGTACATGGTGGGGGGTTGTATGTATGTTGGTTGACCTTTATTGGACGTAGGATGCGAACTTGTTCCTGCCATGGTGTCAAAAGTCAGCTTTATTCTTGCAGATTTGGTCACCTGCACAGATTAACAACAAGAACATTTAGTGAGATTTGGTCACATGCACATAATTAAACATATAAGTCACTTACATTGTTAGTGTGATTTTGGTCTTGGCTGGACGGTTCTTGTTGAGGGGCATTTTGACACAAGTCAATTATCACAGGCTGTGTATCAATTCTTCCTTCCACCTTTTCTCAGCCTTTCTTATTGTGTCCCTCTTGACCACATTTGCTGCACTTGAGTGTGAGTTGCTGTCTCCTTAGCCTATTTCCGGAGATAGTATTCAGTGGCTTTGCTCTACCCCTCTTCTCCGTCTTTCGTTGAATCTCATTAGGTTCTCTTCTCGTAGCCTTAGAAGGCCTACCAATCGGCTTGTCAAACAGTGGTTGCAAAGGTGGCAGATAGTTTGTGATTCTCCACTCTTCTCTCCTATTGATAGGGTATATTGCAAACTAGTAGACTCTCTTGTACATTTGCACATGATAGCAAGGATCAACAAAATCTTCATAATTTAGTTTTTAACACTTGATTGCACATAGAGCATGTTTACAAGGAATTCATGATAATTCCCACTTCCTACATCCACACTCCCATTTTCCTAAATCAACTACAAATTGTGAACCATCCAAGCATGATACTCGATAGTGTGTGACTGTGTGTCATTTGCTCTGACTGGTACACAACCACCCACTTTTTTCATTGTTCTTGAATCTGCTCTTTGATTCTTGGGCACAACAAGCCCTTCCAACATCTCTTTTTAAAAGCAATGTCCCTATTATCTTGCATCATTTTCATCAAATATTCCATAATGTTTTCTAACATTGATGACACTGAAAGCTCCCTAAACTTTAAAATGTTACTATTAAAAGTTTTACAAACATTATTCAGTAACATATCACACTTTGAAATAGAAGAGAAGCGGGACTTACTCCACTATTGTGGGGACTTATCACTGAGCCACTCTGCAGCCTTCTTATCTAGTTTCCTAAGCTATTGCATACTCCTGCTAAATTCATTGACTGTAGAAGCTTTTGCTAATCTCCACAATGTTGTTTTATGCTCCTCTCTTCTAAAACCATCTGTCTGAAAGTTGTTCAGCATGTGCCTAGCACAGAACCTATGTTCTGCATTAGGGAAAACCTCCTGAAATGCCTGTACCAAACCCTTTTGTTTATCAGACATAAATATAAATTCATAGTCCACAGTAATCCCCAAGTCCATTTTTACAAGTGTAAGAAACCCTTCCCATGTCTCCCTGTTTTCTTTCCTTACAACAGCATAAGCAACAGGGAGAATATTGTTATTAAGATCTACCCCAACACCTGTCAACAACACACCTTGATCAGGGCCTTTTAGATGGCACCCATCTACCCTAATCAATTTTCGACAACTGGCAGGAAAGGCATTTTTCAAAGCTTTCAAACATATATAGAGCCTATCAAACCTCACCTCCCCACTACTATCATCAGTCCCTAATATCACAGTTGGCCCTGGATTTGTCCTTTTAATCTCATCTACATAGTCCCAAATAAGCTTATACTACTCATCAGGGGAACCCCGTAATATCTCAATAGCCATTCTTTTCACCCTATGTGCTTGTGGCACAAAAACATGACAACCTAACTCATCTATCACCTCTTTCCTAAATCCCTCAATATTCCTCTTAGGATCAGCTTTGAACTTGTGCAAATATTTTTTACAAAGCCAAGAATATTTCACATGATTCACATTATAGTCAAGCATACATGTATGATCCCCATTCAATAGTCTAACTAGAAAAGAACATTCATTTTTCACTTTAATTGCATGAATTCTCCAATCACAGTCAACTTCAAAGCACTTTGCATAAATCCTTTCCCTATGATTCTTTGTAATTATCACATCCCTATTCTCTCTAATTGCATGGGATAGAATGGCCAATTTATACTGATCTTTATTATCAAACTTTTGTCCTAATAAAAATAATGGGGCATAAATATTAGCAGGATTGAACACATTAAACCCAACCACCTCATTTTCTTCATTAGAATCCCTATTCCTATCAAGATCATCATCACTAGGGTTGACATCTTTTTCCCCAGCTTCATCCACTTCATTAATATTGTTTCCCACATTTTCATTTACACATATGTTAGGCTCTACATTAAACTGGCCCCCACCCCATTCTTCCTCTTCATCCACATTTTTATCAAATAATTCATCATCTTTATCACTATCTACTTCACAAGCATAATCAAAATCACAATCATCACTGTCATCTGGACTCTCATTTACACCATCATTACCAACATCAGCATTTACATCATTATGCAACACATTGTCAGATACATCAACACCCACATCACCATGATCATCATCAACATCATGATTAGACCAAATTTCAATGTACACATGAAAGTCTCTCACACTATTAAGTTTCTGTTCACATAGGTCCCTAATCCCATTATCACTAGCAATAAACAAGAAATCATTCCTTACTTTATGATAATATTTCTTTCCTCCTGTATACCCCAACTTATCACAGAAATGGCCTATGGCATCCAAGCACAAAAGCGTCACATCCACATAGTCAAGCTTAAAGACCTTACCACCCACATAACTAGGCTTGACTGAGTTTGTGAAGTTGCCCCCGCAATGGATACTTAAAGTCAAGAGCTTACTATCAGTATCTGCAATGAAAACAAAGGAGTGTTAAGTAAAAATAAACCACAAACAACAACTCACCGACAACACTAATAAAAGAGACATAAACACATAAACTGTTGCCAAAAAGAAACAAAAAATTAACAGACTTAAAGTCAAGCACAATTTAAAAATTAAACAAAGGCATAAACACGTAGGGAAGGGACCACAAACCCCCCTTTAAAGATTCCTATAACAGAATAAAGTACAAAAGCCCATTAATCAAAAAAGAAAAACGAAACCTGACCTAGGTCATGGCTTTCCCAACCCCACCATTTCTTGAGAAAACCCCAACGAAACCAGAAAAAGGAAGAATTATCTATACAAAACACTCACATTCAAAATAAAAAAAAAAAAAAAAAACTCACTGTTGCTTACCATATCGGGGGGGGGGGGGGGGGTAGAATATTGCATTCTTCTTCTCGAAGTTGGGGCATTCTCCAATGGACATGCAAGACAACCTCAAGGAATTGGGTTTTGCGAAAGAAAATTACTGAAGAATGAGGCTTGCGGATGTCATTTCTATTTGATTTGGGAATTGGGTTTATTGATTTTGGGACTCTTAAAGGATGTCCATTTAGGGATTTAGTGAATTGAGTTCTTGATTTAGGGTTGTTTTATTTTCACAGTTGGAAAAACAAAAAGCAAATTAAATAAATGGTCACGTGTCTGGCACGTGACTATATTTCCCCCCATTTTCATACATGCTGGCTAAGTGACTCAGCAAACAAATCCACCTAACATACATATCACTGATTACGTGTACTAGTCTCCCAAATCAACCATCGATGATCAATTTTTTTGTCGAATTCCGTTTAATTTCCAGCGAATTTGTCCTGAATGTGTCAAAATTACTCAAATTAATGTCCTAAAATTGAAAGTGGTCAAGTTAATGTCCTAAAATCACAAAACGTGCAAGTTACTGTCCTAAAATTGTATTTTTGCCATTATATTAATGAAGCTTGGACACAATCTTCATACAGAGTCTATCGAATACATTTAGGAGCCCTTGGTCCCCACTCATCTAGAGTCAGCATATTACTAGAGGAAAACTTAGCAAGACTATGTGCAATCTTATTTGCACTTCGATGGACGTGTAGAAGAAAGCTGCACAAATTCATTCTTAATCCTCTCAATTGCTTCCATAGTGAACGTAAGTAAAGAGTGGCACCTCTCTTGACTTGTAATAAGTGAATAGCTTGCAGACAATCGGAATCCAGCATGGCGCTGTCACCGCCCTTGCTTCTTGACCACTTAAGACCATCCTCAATTGCCTTCATCTTAGCTGTTAAAGTGGTCCGAACAGCCCAGAAGCACTCCACATTTCAGTCCAAGTAGATCCCCATGCGCCGAGCGGGCTACTGCTCCAAAGCCGAATCTCCCAGTTTGGACATCGCATCTCCCATCCACATTTAGCTTAATGCACCCCACGGGTGGCAAACTCCACACATCAGCCGGCGGATGGGCTAGTAACAGAGGCCTTTCCTCAGCCCATACCTCCTCATACTTGTGTCGAAAAATTAGTACCCAATTCTGGACTTGCTCAAAATGTGGCGGCTTCCCTTCCGTGTGAAATTGGTTACGTGACAACCATAGTCACCAACATGTTAACAACAGTCACTTCATCCGGTCGTTTCCTTTCTTATTCGACATGCCATGGAAGAATTGCACCACCCAAATCTGCCTCGACGACGGTTCAAACGAGAACACCCCTGGGGGAATGTGTCCTCTATCTTTGGGCACAAACAGAATAGATGGTCCACCGATTCACTTCCCCCCCCCCCCCCCGGCATAAGCTGGCAAGAATCCAAGTTGATAACATTTCTTGCCATCAGATTTCGTCGCATCGGTATTCTATCTTTTATCAACCTCCATCCCCATATTTTAATCTTTAACGACAACTTTTATCTCCATATCATCTGGTACACCTCTATTCTCCGTTGGTCCTCGTTAGATCGGTTGTCCACTCGGATGCTTTGGAAAAGCCTGTAAGCCAATTTGACAGTGAAAGAACCGGACGCCTCTTTCCCCTAATAACGAATATCATCCTGATAAATTCTTCATTCCATTCGCCTATTTCTGGATTCAGGCAGCCTGCAACAAGCATATAATCATCGAACTCCCGAGGCAAAGGCCGCATGGGCGTAATTTCTTGTGAAGTCTAGTTATCTTTAAATACCCAGACTGAGGATCCGCAACCTATTCGCCACTTTAGTCCCCTCAAGAGCCATTCCTTCCCGCTCATGATACTTTTCCACACATACGAATGGTTAGCTCGGCTGGCTTTGTAGAAAATCTCCATTGTTGCAGTACCGCCTAGTGAGAATACGGCTACATAATGAGTCTGGATTTGTTAGAATTCTCCAAGCTTGTTTTGCAAAGCGCATTGATTTCCTTGCTTAAATTTATAGAGAACTCAAAAATACTCATCGCATATGTGGGTATGGCTTGAGCAACTGATTTAATTAGGATCTCTTTCCCATCCATCGACAACACTTTGCTTGCCCAACCTTGAACTTTATGCCAAACTCTTTCTTTAAGTTTGGATTTAATTAGTGTACGTATTTAAGTGCTAAGGACCAAACACATTTGTATTGGAATCAAGGATCTACTAATACCACTATGGTTTGAGAGACTAATTCTCCAACACTCTGTATCGTTCTAGTTTGATTATATCCTTGTTACATTGCAAGTACTAATAATAAAATAATTTTGCAAGTTCAAAATCCTTAAAATACACTTAGCTAGGTATCGGTTTAAGTTTCGATCCCATCCACTATACAAAACATTGTCATTTATCTTTCAAGTCTTTATTGCCTTCTTATTTTTTAACAGAAACTACAGATGATCTATATATTATGTTTCATAGTGAACTTTATTGTGGTTAAAGTTTAAATGAACACAACCTAAAGGACAACACTTAACACATAACAAATTTCATTAATCTTTGACACAAAGGATATTAGAAAGGGTGCAAACGCATATTGAACGAAACAAATTCGTGTATCCGTATTGGTATCCAATTAAGTTATATTCGTATCCGTGTTCGTATTCAAAGGATATTCACAACCTCATATTCGAATCAAAATTTGATAGATATTTTGTGAATTTAAATATATATCCGCAATCAATTAGTATTTACAAAATCCTAACATGATTATCAACATTCGAATATTGGTAATTGATTTTAATTAACCGAATATCATAATGAAACTACACAAATATATATCCAATTGTGATTATATGGATATCAAATCCATTTATTCAAATATCGCATATTTTAAAAATTAAAATTAAAAATAAAAATTAAGCGCAACATGAATTACAGCAAGGCTATATACAAAAATTATCTCATCAAGAGAAACTTAGGAATGAAAAGCGAAATTAAACAGTGAATACTACCAAAGTCTATCACGTACATCCCAATAAGCAAATGCCATCAAGTTTAGAAAATTAAAAACAATATTTGATAAATGAATTGCAATATTACTAGCAAAGTAGCTTCCTCTCATTTGGGCCAAGCACTTTTTTCTAATCTTCTTTAGTTTATGTATATAATATTTTTATGGATTTGTAAATGGTGGGGATATGGAATAATTAGAATTTCCTTTTTGTTTTTTTAAGTAAAATAGTTCAATCTTTCGAATTACAAGTTGTTTACTCTTTTCAGTGACTCTAAATTATTGGCAAGTACGGTCAATTAGTTAAATCTAATGTCTTCTATTACACATATATTAAAAAAAAATAAAATTATACTTGTAAAACTTATTTAATAAAAATTATATATGTTAATATACATATACAGATATATAGATATAGTATATGTTCGTTGATATATGTAATTAGTATATTTATTTTTTATTTATTTTTAAATTATAGAGATATGAGGCAATTAGAACTTTTTCCATCTATTTTACTTAGAACTCGTTTGCTACTTTGGAATGAATTTTATAGATATGTTCACCTACTTAATTTGTCATTTGCTTGCAAAATTTTAGGCCCATGATTATGTAAAGGTCCAAGATCTATTTGACAAATTTATTAGATTAATATCACGCCTAAATGGGTGTAATACGTTTTCCTTTCTTTTATTCCCCCCTTTAATAAATTTGGAAAGATAATCTTACCCTCTTTTTTTTACAAATTAATAATGATCTCTTTTGAATCCATATTACTCGTTGACTTTTACATAAATAGTCAAAGTTTGAATGATTGTAGATTTTCAAATTTTGAATGATTGTAGATTTTGCAAGAACGGATCTAAATAATAATATTTTTAATAAAAGTTTATCAAACAAAAAATATATATTCAATATATTAATTGATATTCAATATTTAAATATTTATTTTAATAAATACAAACTTTAGATAGCACAAAGTTGAAGAATATTTTTAATTATTAAAAATTTACAAACTTTAGATAGCACAATATTATAACTTACAAAAACAAATTTAGTAATTTAAATGAAATTAATTAAATAAATCATATCAAAAGGTGGATGATAGTTTTAAAAGTGAGACAATGGGTAAGTATTTTTATAATTGAAATGGTGCTATAAATTTAGAGGGTAAATATGAGAAACACTTAAAAAATGTAAGGACAATAAAGTATTTTCTATTTAATCCAATATAATAAATCCACACAACCAAACAATAAGCTCGTAAAAGTATGGGATATTCTGAATGAACAAATAAGTTAACAAATAATAAATAACCAAAGGTTTGATATAGTTTCTTCATTATTAATCTATATTTAATATATCATATCCAATCATATCAAAAGTAGCAAATCTTAAGGTATAATTTATCATTATTATCATTAATATAATATGTACTATTTTTTCTATTACTTTTTATAAAAGTCCAAATTAACATATTTAATTACTAAAAATATAATTTTTTAAATATATACATTAATAAATAGTTTAATTATCGAATACACTTAACAGATATAATTAGATGGATAATCAAACATATAAAAGATGTATTTGATGGGTATTTACTTGAAACGGATATTAAACGGGATAGATATCTAATTTTCATACTTATTATCTATTAATAATTACTCGAATACTTATAATTAGATATGAATAATTTTCGTTTTAAATGAATACAAATAATATACCTATAAACGGATACAAATAGAAACAATGAAAGAATTTTCAATTATCGATTAATAGCCTTAGATATAATGTAGAATAATAGTTTGCCTGAAATTCCCTTTTGCAAGTGCCAATACCTATAATTTCCTTATAGGATACTTTGTTTTTGTACCACAAGAAATTTATGAAAAGTCCACAAACCTTTCATGCGCCTTGAAAGCATTCGAAAATGGAAATCTTTTTGAACTATTATTTGTGAATTAAATTATTATGAAATACACTTCATTACAACCATAGGTTCCGATTAATTTTTTCCTTGTTTACTCTCTTTCATCAAATAGGATCTACCATTTGTATTTATTACTCAAATTAACCAATTTTTTAAAATGAAATATAACCTACATTGATACCGGATAAAAAATATGCACCAAAATTGCAAAATTAGTCTTGTAATTTAGGCATGTTCTAGTCTAGAATTTAAGTTTTTTTTTTTTTTGAGAGGAAACGGTAGAATTTATTCAATCGATAAAATATCCGACAAAGCAACGGAACAAATGCGATGAGGCAAGGTGTTAACAAGTGGGCTGCTTGATTTCCTGATCTACGAACAATGCTGAAAAAAGAGCACAAGGACCTGAAAAAAGAGCACACTGTCCTTAGCATCCCCAATAAGGAGACCAAGTTCTGAGTTGTCTTCTGCTGTTCCTTTGAGCTTCTGCACAAGTGATAGGCAATCTGATTCAAGCTAAATACACGTCCAGCCACGCTGAGCCGCCATCCGAATAGCTTCAAGGCTGGCTAGGGCTTCAGTTTGTTCCGGTGTAAAGCGTCCCTGACCTCTTTTCTCAAGCCAACCACAGCAAGTGCCAAGTCTGTAATGACCCGGACCTTTAACTAATTTATTAAAATATAGTCAACCAAAATGCAAAACTATACTTATTTTATTGAAAATATATCAGAGTAGTGCGCATAATACATAATAATACAAAAATTTATAACATCACGGCCTCTCCAAAAAACAAAATATATATCAAGCTTAATTCCGACTAGTTAAAGGCGCCAAACCGTTCCTTGCTATCGTCCTTAGTAATTCCCGCCTCTTTTTTGGCTAAAATTATCACATGGGAAATGGTCAACATACACGTTGAGTAGGAATTTTCAGTTAATAACATAAGGTACTCATGTGTATGGAAAATGCACGTAGCCACATCATATCTCACATAATATGTCACATTTTACTACCTTTTGAGTCACCTATTGGTGACTTCCTTATATCTCCCATATCATAATATTCCAACCGTTCACATATTTAATCCCAATGTTTCATCCGTCCACACTAATTTCATCCGTTCACATTGGTGGCCATATCTCGAGACTATGCCAATTCCTATGACCCACAACCAATATATGGAACACTCCGTCCATACAAGATGGGATTAGGAAGCCCAAATGCCGCCCAGCCGAACTCTAGCCCCATCCATTCCGAAGCCCAAATGGGACAGACATGCACAAATAAAGTTTTTCATATATTTTTACATAATTACACATAAGAAACATACTTCCATACTTATAACTTTAAATATAAAAGCATACTAAGAGCATATTTTGGAATAATAAACATACATGTTTTTATATTAATTCTATGAACATAAGACATGAATATAACTTAAGATATGAATATAACTAAAAACTTACTTTCTAATAACTTGTAGTAGCATAATAAAGAATAATATCATGATAGTAAAATGATAAACTAGTACTAGAAAGTAATTTATGTAATTAAGGAAATTTCTACCTTACATACATCAAATATGGAGGTATAATATTTATGAATTAAAGTAAGAACCTATACTTATAAAATTAAGTAAGGTCCCTACCCTAATTAAATATACTTCTACCTTGGAAGAGTGTTTTATGATATTAAGGGGATGTATAGAGGGCTAATATGTATATATGTTTGTAAAAAAGAAGGGTTTATATATATACATATGTGGGTGGAAGATTTTTTATAAATATGGAGTGTTTTGGGTATTGAAAGTGAGGTGAGTGTGGGTGGGGGTGTTTTAGGCGGGATTTGTGTTGTGTGTGTGAAAAATGAAGATAATGCCCCCCTTTTATAGAGTTTAGGGCAAGAAATAGAATTATTATATTCTTTAAGTCATTTTCTAATTATTATTATCTTATCATATTTTATCATAATCTTATAAAATCTGAAATCATATCTTTATTTAAATAAAAATTCGAATTTGTATTTATTTATTTTTGTAAAAATCGAAAATTAGGGTTTTAGGGCATAAAATCCGAAAATTCATAATTAATTTAGAAAAATTCAAAAATTATGAAATTTAATCTTTATAAATCTGAAATTATATTTATATTTCCCAGAATTTAGTTTTTAGTTAAATTTTTGAAAATTGCATTTTAAGACATAGAATTTCGAAAATTCTGTATTTTATGATTTATTTGAGCAAAATTTGAAAATTAAAGCTATTAAATTCTAATTTTGAAAAATATACTTTCCAAGAAATAATAGTCTAGGATATGTAATTATTAATTATTTAAAGAGTAAAATACATGTTTGAAAATATAATTTTGTAGAGAAAGAAATTGCTAAATTCTTATAAATAAGAAAATAATTAGGAAACTTGATGACTTTAGAAAAATTATTTTTCTATATTTATATTTATATATAAATATATAATTGTAGGAGAGATAGAAAAATATAAAACTATATTTTGATGGCAAAGATTAATACTCATTTGCTAATTACAATACTATGAGGTAAAACTTAAAAGTATCCTTCCTTTTTACCACATTTTTCTTGAAAATGACATAAATGGGTAATTAAAATAATGAAAGACATATTTATCTAATTATTTTTATACATTTATTTTATTATATATATATATATATATAAATACATAAATGTATTTTCAAAAATTACTTTAATTAATTAATTCTAGTAAATGCATATTTTCTAATTTGAAATAATTATTCCCATTATTTTCGAAAATAGGGAGAAATATAAAATAAAATTTCATGATATTGAAACAATAATACTAACAAGAAAATAACACCAATAGTTTAGATTTATGGGGAAAATTAAGAGATAATAATTTTTCAAAACATTAATGAGAAATTTATAGGTTTAAAGCATATTTTCTAAAAATGCATGTAATGCAATGCACATTTATAAAATGAAATTCTCATAAAATAATAAAATACTTCATAATTCCAAATATAAAAGAATGCGATTTACCGGGTCGTCACAAAGTCCGTCTCGCACGATGACCCCAATGCCGAATTCCCCACTGTCTGGAAAAATAATCCCATTGAAATTAATCTTTATGATGCCTGCTGGCGGGGGTCTCCCCGTAGTAGGAGATATTCCTAGAGTTGTGGCGAGAAGGCTTCCCAATTGGATTGAAGGTAGTTCTTAGCCAGAGAGACCAAGGTAGCCATTCCAAGATGGCCTCACCTGCCAACTTTTTGTTCCTATTGTTCCATAGGAACCAAGCAAGTGTCGCTAGAAAACAAGCATCGTTGACAGGCAATGTCCTAATACACGACCATATCCAATCCTTGGCAACATTACCCCATGTCGACACTAACATCCATGGCAAATTTGAGATGGCCCAAACCTGTCGAGAGAAGGGGTAGTCATGGAGAGCATGTCTCGAGTCCTCGATATTAAATTCGTATAGTAGACACAGACCCATCAGCGCTCGTTTGTGACGGATCAGATTGGCGCTTGTGGGAAGCACCTCTCGGCACACACGCAACACAAACACCTTGAGGTTTGGCGGGATCTTAAGCGACCAAATCTTATTCCATCTCGGGTCAAAACCTGAATTAGAGGATGATGCGATAGCAGCTGAGTCCAAACTCGTACCTAGGTGATAAGCACTCCAGACATTAAACAAGCCATTCTTCCAAAAGTGCCAAATGAGGATATCTGGTCTGTTGCCTCTCCCTAATGGAATTTGGCGTGCCCAAGTCTCATCTACTGGGTGTAAAATGGACTCCAGCAACTACGTGTTCCAAGCACCAGCAAAACAATCAATAAGCTCGCTCACCTTCTCGATTTGGCAATGAGGAGGAGGCAGACTCAAAACTTTGAATGTATGGGGTCTCAAGAGCCACTTATCCCCCCAAATAGAGATGTCTTCACCATTCCCCACCCTCCAACGTAAACCCGAATGCAAGATCTTCTAGACAGAATGAATGCTCCTCCAAGTGTAAGAGGGGCATCTTCCTAACAGCACTGTCAAGTACTCAGCATGAGGGTAATACCTACCTTGAGGGTACGAGCCAAGACAGAGTGTGGATCCTTAATAAGTCGCCATTCTTGTTTGGCTAGCATAGCATCATTAAACTATCTCAAGCACCGAAAGCCTAATCCCCCTTCTATTTTACGCCTACAAAGCTCACGCCACACCACCCAATGAATTTTCTGGGCAATCCCATTACTCCACCAAAATTGAGCAAAGATGCCTTCAAGTTCTCAAATGAATGAGTCTGAGAGCTGAAAACAGCCCATTGCATAGCTCGGAATAGATTGGAGATCTACTTTGAGAAGAACTTCCTTACCCACCATGGAAAGAAACTTGGTTGAGTAGTTCTGCACCCGCTTAACAATTTTACTCCAAATAGAAGCGAACACAGTTGCCTTCGAGCGACCTATCACAGATTGCAGGCCTAGATATATGTCATGTTGTGGAACTTCTGGTACTTCCAATATAGCAATAAGGGAATCCTTAATTGTCAATGGCATATTTCGACTAAAAACTACTGCCGAATTTTGGCAATTCATCATTTGACCTGAGACAGCGGCATAGCTTCTCAGCACATACTGGATCCTTTCCACCTCTTCAAGAACCACCCGACAACAAACAAGAGTGTCATCAGTGAAAAGAAGGTAGGAAATACGTGGAGCTTCCCCGGCCACAGCCACACCTGTAATACCGTGATCACGCTCCTCCTTTTGAAGCAAACAGCTTAGAACCTCTGCATATATAAGAAATAGATAAGGGGAGAGAGGATCGCCTTGACGAAGCCCTCTCCCCAGTACAATAAAACCAAATTGGGTACCTTCAAGCATGAAAGAATACGTGACCATTGAAACACATGTCATGACTAGTTGAACAAAATGTGGATGAAACCCCATCTTAACAGGGACACTATCAAGGAAATGTCATTCGACCCTATCGTAAGCTTTACTCATGTCCATTTTCAAGGATGAAAAACAATCAGATCCTTTCTTCTTGTTTTTTTAAAAAATGGTTAATTTTGAATGCCAAGAGCAAATTATTAGAAATTAAACGGTTTGGTACGAAATCAAACTTGGATGGAAAAATAATCAAGTCCAAGATAGGCTTCAAACGATTAGCAAGACATTTAGCGGCAAGTTTATACACCACGTTGCACAAACTAATCGGTCGGAGCTGAGTAGTAAGAGAGGGATCATGACATTTGGGAATCAAGACGATATGTGTAAAATTCATCTTGGGCAAGAAATCATTTTCGTTCAAGAAATTTAATGCACATTGAGTAATATTGCCACCCACAACCGGCCAGAATGTTTGATAAAAGTAAGGAGGCATACCTCAGACCTGGGAGATTTGACAGGGCCCATTTGGGATAAAGCACGGACCACCTCCTTAGCAGAGTACGGCTCTAGGAGCAGCCTATTCACCTCATTATCTACTCAGGCTTCCACTGAATCCAGTACGAAAACATACTCGTCTTCCAGCGCAGGTTGAAACGTGAACAACCGAGAGAAGTACTCGGTAATAATACTTTTAATATCTGCTTCACCATCACAAAATCATCCACTTTCGTCCCGAAGACCAGAGATGTGATTGGTCTTTTCTCGGTGGAAGGCCTGGGCATAGAAGAAAGAGGTGTTGCGGTTGCCTTCTCATAACCACTGAACCTTCCGTCGTTATTTCCATTTAATTTCTTCCTGATGTTGTAATTCCTCCATCTCGGCACGAATTCTAGCCTCCCCAACCCTGCTATCCGATGTAATTGGGCCACGTCAGATCTCAATGATGTTCCTTTCAAGCTCAACCAGTTTTCACCAGGGCACGTTATAGTTGTTCTTGCTCCACTAAAGTAGATCCATGCGGCAATTCCTAATGTTTTCCCACGCTACATCCTTAGCCGAGCCATGGCAATCCGCCCTCCAATGATCCTTTATAACTTGTGCACACTGCTCAGAACAAACCCATATCGCTTCAAACCGAAAAGGCCGCTTCTTCTTGGTAGCTACAATCGGCTTAGGTGACAATTCAATCAACACAAGGCAATGGTCCGAATGAATCATCTCTAAGTGCATGACATGACAACGAGGGAACAATAAGGCCCAAGGATGTGTTGTGACCGCGCGATCATGTCGTTATCTAATCGTATAGAGGGCCTCCCTCTTATTTGACCAAGTAAATTCAGGCCCCGAGAAACCCAAGTCCGATAGCCTCGAGTTATCCAAAGAGTTCCTGAAATCCTGCATCTGTCCCAGTGGCCTCAGTCCCCCCACCCCATTTCTCTTCCGCCGTTAGTGTCTTATTAAAGTCCCTGACATAGAGCCAAGGTAAACTAGACGGTCTACTCAATTGTTCCAGAAGCTGCCATCAAGCTCGCCTATTCTGAACCGAGGGTTCCCCATAAAAACCCATGAACTACCAAACAACTGAGCCCTCTTCATTCTATATAGTAACATCAATGTGATTTCTAGATAAATTCTATAAAGTAACATTAATGTCCCGGCGCCAAAGAAAGGCAAGCCCCCCCCCCACCGCTAGATGAATCAAAACAAACCCCGTGCAAATTCAATCTTGTCTTCAAAACCTCAAATCTCCGTCTATGGCATCGAGTCTCGGATAAGAAGATCATGGAGGGTTGGAATTCCCGGAGCATATGCTCCAATTTTTGAACCGTCCGGGCCCCCTCATACCCCGACAGTTCCAGACTAAGAGATTCATGGATGTCGGCTGGACTATGTCGCAGTCTCCACCTATGAACTAACATCTTCCACCAAAGCCAGCTCGGTAATGGTTGTTTTCTTCTGGTGTGCAAGTGGAGAGGGAGGCTTAATTGGGTATACAGGGTCTTTGCGTTTGCTGAAGTTGTTAGCCCGTTTTTGGGGTTAAGCCTTTGAGTGAGGTTTTGGTTTTTGTGATTTGGACTTGGGGACTAGGGTGACAGGCGATGTGGGGGATTTTTTAGGGAATAGGGTCGCAAATTGGAGGGTTACATTAAAGAGGGGAAGCCTGGGTTGAGTTGTTATAGGGGATGAGGCTAGGATTGAGACAAGTGGCATGGAGTTGGTATAGTGTGGGGAGAGACTGGTTGGGCTGATGGGGATTATGGTCGTCCCCCTGCCTGCACTGGGATTAAGTGGGTGGGAGAAGTCAGGAGCGAGTGTCGGGTTTGGGCGAGTTTCGGGATGCATAGGATGAGGGGCAGGGAGAGGGAGTTGGGTCTCAAGGATGAAACGAATGAGAGAGAGGTTGAACTCCTCAATGGGTGAGTGGGGGCTAAAGAGGCTAGGTATAGTTTCAGGTTGAACATTAGGTAGGGGAGGTAGGCTTAGTACAGGCTGTGGGTGGAGGTTGTGAGCATAATCCTGATACCCGGGGACAGGAGGTGGTTCATGGGGCATAGTGAAATAAGGTCTCACTCTCTGCTTGGTGGGGGAAGCTTCTGCCAAAGTTTCGGCGGTCCGCTCTACCAACTGATGTAGGGAATTGTCATATTTAAATACGAATCATTCTTGAGTTCACGATTTGATCTCGATCATCCGAATCACATTCACGAACTTGACCCTCATCAATCCAAACATATCCACGCGAATAGGAGCTCAAGTGTTCTCCCTCTAAAGATAGTCCACACGAATGGTCCTCCTTAGGTTCTTGATTCCATGTTGGAATCGAATCAAAAACCGTATAGGTGTATATGAAACTATGTCTATTTGAACTTTTAAAATAATTCCTAAACTCGTTTAGAAATAAATTGAGAAGGGTGGATTTATTTTCTAGTTGTGTCTTAATCCTATGATCATCCATTGATCAAGAACTAAGAACTTATTAATAAATCAAGAGGGGAAGACAAACGTATCATGATTGCCTCACAATCATTCTCATATCTCTATGTGTGTGCTATACTATATATGGAGAAATATTTTTTCCCCTCTTTTATATTCATTGCACCACCTTTTCCTATCTATATACGTGTGTGACACCCCCCTCGCTAGGATCATCCTATACGAGTAGGGCTCACTTAACGATCTTGCTGAGTACAAATTTTAATACTCGCAACTTATTCAGTACTGCTCAATAATACAAATCGAGATAAAATTAACACACAATTGACTTACATAGAACTGTAATGTACAACCATCCAAGTACAACACTTTAACTAGTGAGCTTCTATTTCCCATTAAACCAGCGAATCTTTTATACATAATAAAGGACTATATACTAATGACTTGTAATGTACTGATCGCCTTAACCGAGTCCCCTCAACCTATGTTCCTGAAACTAAGGCAATGAACAGAAAGAACTTGGGGTGGTAAGTCCAAATGACTTAGTGAGGCGGGAAATATACATATAGGTATATAAACTGAAAATAAGAGTTATAAACCAACAAATAATGAATCATAAAAAGATGTGTATACACAAACTTGAACAAGACAGATGGTGAGCCATGAACGGAATCTCCAACCTTATTACTACCCAAAACAAATAAACATATCATAAAATCCTTATGCCTCCTCTTTGTGTCAAGGAGCGACCTTGACAACGGTAAACGGTAGGTGCAGCACGTGCACGTGCAATACACCGAGCCAATCCCCACTACAATTAACCTCCAACTGTATATAGGAATCAGGTCCAACAGAATGGTATCACGTAAGAAGGTTCTATCGACGGTCCGTTCCGCCCGATATACCCTACTCACATGTACCCGGGCCCAACTTCCCAAGGGCGTCCCCAAGGGTATCAATAGATCATATCAAAATAGAATGACTCACAAACTTTCAATAAAACACAGCTTGTTTCCGACACCAGGGATACATAAAACATAATTAAAACATGATATCCCAAGGGTGTCAATAAATCATTTTTGAAACTAATATAACTGACAATCTCGGAAATGAAATACTTTTCGGGTATAACTTGACTTGTAATTCAGAAAAACATTTTGTTCAAACGTAGAGAGTAAGATATAATTCCAAAAGATTCGGATAACATAAATCATACGAGGTAGGCCATACGAAGATATTTACTACATATAGTTCAATGTCCCAGCAAGGAAGGTAAAAGGCACTCACCTTAGGAGTTTATCAAGTTTATAGATTTGTTTTGGCTAGATCAACTTGACTTCCTCCTTCAAGAGTGTTTGAGGGAAATAAAGGAGTATATGGAAGGCTACTAGGTATATATGTGTAAAAAAAGAAGGGTTTAATGATATATATATGTGTGTGGAAGATATGTTATGAATTGAGTGTTTTGTGTGTTGAGAGTGGAGTAAGTGTGGGTGTGTGTTTCTAGGCAGGATTATTGTGTGTGTGGGAGAAGAATGAAGACAATGGCCCCTTTATATAGAGTTTAGGGTAAGAAATAGGATTTTTATAATATAAGGTCAATTTATAATAAATGCATAGAAGATAAGATAAGATAAGATAGGATAAGATAAGATAAGATAAGATAGGATAATATAGGATAAGATTGGATAGGATAAGATAAGATAAGATAGGATAAGATAGGATAGGATAAAGATAAGATAAGATAAGATAGGATAAGATAAGATAGGATAAGATAAGATAGGATAAGATAGGATAAGATAAGATAAGATAAGATAAGATAGGATAAGATAAGATAGGATAAGATAAGATAAGATAAGATATGATAGGATAAGATAAGATAGGATAAGATAAGATAAGATATTTTAATAAAATATGAATAAAATCAAATAAAATCTGATATTTATTGGCCTAATATTATAAAATATGAAATCATATCTTTATTTAATTAAAATTTCGAATTTGTATTTATTTATGTTTGTAAAAATCGAAAATTAGGGTTTTAGGGCATAAAATTAGGGTTTTAAGGCCTAAAATTCGAAAATTCATAATTAATTTAGAAAAATTCCAAAATGATGAAATTTGATCTTTATAAATCTGAAATTATATGTATATTTCCCAGAAATCAAAAAATGTTTTAGTTATATTTTCGAAAATTGCAATTTAGGACATAAGATTTCGAAAATTGTGTTAGAATGTCAAATTCATTTATAATTAGAAAAATCATGTAATTATCACCTCAAATAATTCACATATAAAATAAGGGTCATAAAAAATATGAAATATTAGTAAGCATGTGCGTATATTATAAGAACCGGTCCATATCGTTGTTAGACCAAAAATCGGGATGTCACAACGTGTGTGTGTATATTTTATATGATCACATATATTTACATATTATATAATATATATTCTATCTATATACACGTATATGTATATATATATTATAATATTATATATGTATTGTTATATATATCCGTTATATATATATATATCCGTATATATATGTGTGTATCTCTTTTAATCTATTTCCAACACTTTAGAAAAAGATTCCTTCTTGATTTCTTACTTTGATTAGAATAAGAATCATATTCTTATAATCCTAAATAGACTAAATCTCTATTTAATTAGATTTAATCAATTAATTCTAAATTAATTGATTGCTCTATCAATTTCAATAAATTGAATTAATCCACCAAATCATTTAATGGGTTTGGGCCTTGAAACCTAATTAACTTAATACTTTAACTTTATTCAATTAAATTAACTATTTAATTTAATTGAGCCCATCAATTAATTTAACTAATTCTATTGATTAATTAATATTCAATTAATTAAGAACCCAATTAAATTAACTATTTAATTTAACTTAATTAAATCAGCTCCTTGATTCAATTAAATCCATCAATTAATTAATTTACTTAATCAATCGAATATATTCCATCTCAATTGATTAAATCAATGCTTTGATTTAATCCAATTAAACATTTTATATACGTTTAGGAGTTTATCCATTCATTTGTGTGTGACCCCTTAGAGAAGGACTCAAAATTCGCTGTGATTTTTTAGATGACAAATTCATCAATCGATTATTAATTAAACGTATTTAATTAATCACTTTTGAATTAGAACTCTTTCTAATCCAATAGTACCCATCTATCAGGGTCGATGTCCAATAACAAGCCTACAACGCCTAGTCAATAAGTGAAATATTATGCACGAACCTATTCGCTTACGATTACCATGCAAATACATTCCCTCAATTATCCAATCTCCCCTATTAAGGTTTACAATATGGGATTTATCAAAAAATCTTTTAATCTCAACTCTATGATTCTTATTTATAATTAGTTTTTTAGACAATTGATCTAGAAAATTTATTTCTAATCATTGTCTCTACCGTTGCCACGAATTTCCATAGACTAGTAAAATAGAACACATAGGTGATTCACTCACTCTACGAGGTAAGTAAATGGATTCTTTATTGACTCTCACAAACTTTTTTACATGGGAGATCTATGCCTAACAAAGACGCCTTAAGATCCGCCATAGGATCAATACCTATATCAAAGCATAAATACATATATACAAGATTACTATGACCATCAAGTCTAAAGACTAATTAATGAACACCATAAGTTGACAAACAATTCTAATTTGATGTGCAACTAGTACTCCAATTTAGGTATTTCTCAGTGGGATTCTCAGTGGATGTATTCTCTAATGAACACCTACCTATGCATATGAATGTCTCTATATTCGATGTCCATGAAACAAGACATCCTCCCATTTGAGATATGTCATAAGTACAAGTCTTAATCCAAGTCATGTTAATATTCCTAGTATTTGTCAAACTCTTCGAATTGGAGTGATTTAGATCATGCCTTAGAGACTTGTTTCAAGACCTCCATCTCTATACGAGGGCAAGTCCCATAGCCTTATGTGATCTAGGAACATCAACTATATGTGTATAGATTATACTTGAATATAATTCACACATTATGATGAAGGTAGTCAAAAAGTATAAACTTTCATTTCTATTATCAATTGAAAAGGCTATTTGTTACGAAAAGTATTTCAAAGCATCGCCAATCTCATTGGCTTGCCACTACTAGAAAAATCACTTTTAGCCACGGATTTGGCAAAAATTCATGGCCAAATTTAATTAGCCACGGATAAATAAAAGTGGTGTGGCTAAATTAGCCACAGCCTTTCATCAGCCACGGATTAACCATGGCCAGGCCGTAGCTAAAGGCCATTGATTTCAGACACGGGCATTAGCCACGGCCAATTCATGGCCAAATTCGGCCACTTAATGTTGAAAAGGCCAGGCCGTGGCTATTCCGTGGCCATTAGCCATAGCCTAACCGTGGCTAATGTTAAAAAAAAAAAATCATAAAACCCACAATGCTGCCCTGTGCCCTAACCCAAACCCACGCCCACACCCCAGACCTGAACCCGAGCTCCCTCAAGCTATTTTTTTTTTTTTTGTGCACAAGGAGAATGGAACATGGGACATTGGGATTATAATTGGAGCCTGTAACCATTGCGCCAAATGAACTCTTTGGTTATTGAATAGGTTTTTTTATACTTTAAATATTGTTTTGCAGTATTTTATTTTTTAAATTAAAAATATTTGCCTTTGACTTTATCCTTCAATATTCAGTTTTTCTTTTTATTACAACTATTTAATAAATTTAAGAGAAAATTACGTTTACCTCCCCTGAGGTATGCCATATTTACAAAAAATACCCCGACGTTTGAAAAATTACAATTACCCCCCTCAATTTATATTCCGTCCAACAAATTGCACCAGTCGTTAGTTGACTAACGGTTTCCGTTAGTCAAAAAATTTGAACTACCTAAATTACCCTTCTGAAAGTATGAGTAGATGTTTGACCATAGCAAAATAACTATTTTGCCCTCGAGTGATTTTTTGTTATTTTTTAAATATTATACATATTTAATTTTTTTTTAAAAAAAATAAAATCTTTTATATATGTGCAAATATTTATAAACATATACTTCAAAATATATAGTTATTATATGTAAATTATATTTAATACATACAAAATACATAAAAATATCTTATAATATTATAAACTTCATTTTTATAAATACAAAAAAATTAAATAAATAAAAATATATATAATACATTCTAATATTTGAGAAAAAAATATAATACACATTATATACAAAATTAAATAAATCATTTTTTCTTTTTTTTCCTCCTTTTTCTCTTTTTTTTTTTTTTCCTTTTTCCTTTTCTTCTCTCTTTTTTCCTTCTTCTTCACTAGGCGTCTCTGTCGCCTTTCTCTGTCTCTCTCCCCGCCCTCACACACCACAATGATGTTGCCGTCGCCGCCACAACCACCGCTGCCGCCGTCTTTGCCAACCACCGCTGCCGCCACCGTCAATCTGCCATCATTCGCCGCCATCACCAACGCTGATCTGCCATCATCCGGCCCACTATACCGCCGCCGCCGCCGCCACCGCCATCTCTACCGCCCACCACACCACCACCACACACAGAGAGAGAAGGGAAAGGGAGAGAGCGAGAGAGAGAGAAGGGAGAGGGCACCACCACCACCGTCGTGCGCCGCCTCTTCCGCCGTCCGCCATACCTGTGAATGGCACAAAGAGAGAGAGAGAGAGAAAACAGATCTGAAAATGAAAAGGAAGAGGAAAAGAAAGAGAGGAGAAAAACAGATCTGAAAAGGAAAAGAAAAAGAAAAAGGAAAAGGGGGGTATTTTGGGTTTTTCTCATTTTAATTTTTTTTTCTTTTTTTTTTGGAGTTAAATTATTGAGGGCTAAAATTGACTTTTTATCAGCTCCGTCAGATATAACATCAACCCCCCTCAATTGAGGGGAGTAATTGTAATTTTTCAAACGTCGGGGTGTTTTTTGTAAATATGGCATACCTCAGGGGAGGTAAACGTAATTCGCCCTAAATTTAAATATCAAAAACAAAAATTATAACAAAAATCTATTTAGATAATTTATATTTAGATAATAGCATATGTATCTATTTTATATATGTCCAAGTATATATGTATCCATATATATATATATATATATATCAGTATATGTCCAAGTATACATGTATATATATGTATCAATATATATATATATATATGTCCAAGTATATATAGATAATTTATATTTAGATAACTTACATATCAAAAACATAAATTATAACAAAAATTTATCTGTGGTGCAAAAAATCAAAAAAATCAAAAAAAAAAAAGATTAACCACGACCAGTTTGTGGCTAATTCATGGCTAAATTTAGCCATGAATATTTTGTGGCTAATCCGTGGCTATATATATATATCATAATATATATATATATATATATCATGTATATATACATATGTTCAAGTATATATGTCAATATATGTATATATATATATGTATCGATATATATCATATATCTGATATGTATCTATAGATGTGTATATATATATATGTCCAAGTATATATATCATATATACATGTATCAATATATGTATATGTCAATGTGTATCTCATATATATTAATATATTATATGTACATTCTAATCCTCTATATATAGTCTATATGATATAACTATATATCTATATATAGCATATCTAATATATGTTGTAAATGTAGTGTACGTATATATCAATCTAATATATATATCTATATATCAATTATCTATATGAAATAAACATATATCAATGTATTATATATCTAATATATGTTATATATGTACATATATATCTGATATATATATATATACACATCTAATTATGTATAAACACACACACACACACACACACACACATATATATATATATATATATCTAAGTATATCTAATCTTATATGTATGTAATATATCGAATCATTTATTATATATATATATATATATTAATATATATAATATACATATATTAGTTAAGTATAGCAAAAACTAATTATTAAACAAAAAGTTAAAATGGTGTAGTGGTTTAATGTTCTAACTTCAACTAAAAGGTCAAGAGTTGAAACCATACCTGGTGTCAAAAAAAAAAATTAAAGTTGGCCACGGATTTTTAGCCATGATCTGGCCATGGTTAAAAATTGGCGCCAAATTTCGCGCCAATTTTAGCCACCAAAAATAGCCACAGATTGGCCGTGGCTAATCCATGGATAAGTTTTTTTCTTATTTTTTTTTTAAATCCGTGGCTGCTCCATGGCTATAAGCTACAGATTTTTTTGCGTGATTAAAATCCGTGACTATATACAATTTTTCTAGTAGTGTTGCCGGGCACTACTCTAACAGTTTGAAACATATATACATCAGCATGCCCTTAAATTCTTTTCTACAAACATAGCTTCCTTTTTATATGGACACTAGTGTGCAAACTTGTTTCCACTTGGTCTTTTGATGTCACCATATACGTCAACCATAAAAAGGAAAAGAAAAAGCTTCCTTTTTATATGGACACTAGTGTGCAAACTTGTTTCCACTTGGTCTTTTGATGTCACCATATACGTCAACCATAAAAAGGAAAAGAAAAAGAAAGAGGTCACTATATATTGATAAGTATATATATACTCAAAAGTGGCCACTTGAGTTTGAATGTGGCACCAATAAAGTTATGTGTTAAAACCTTGTTCTCCTCCTCCTCCTTTTCCCTTTTGATGAAAGCGTACTTTTTTTGATTGATATTTATAAAAAATTTTGGGTGATTGTATCAAACAAAATATTATGAAAAAGTATATTACAAAAGAATCAAAATAATACATGGTACTTTTCTGAATATAATTCGTAGGTATATTTTAGGGGCTAACCCTTTTATAAGGGTGCTTAACTTAAGCTTACTTAATTTTCTCAAATTTATAAAATATTTTTAAAGTTTATAAACTCTTAGATATTATATTATCTCAAAAATAAGATGGTAAGGTTGTTTGAGTTAAATAATATCCAATACCTTACGGGATTTTTAAAATTAAACTTACACAATTAAAAGTTTATTTGATAAAAATAAACTTTTATAAGTTTTTTTTTAAAAATATAATAATCACAAAAATGATACGCTAAAATCGATATTATGCAGATAATTATTTCTTAAAAGAGTACAAGTTTGATATTAAAAAAAATATATTAAGAATATTTTTGTCCTTTCATTGCTTATATAATTAGCAACTTATAAAATGCTGAAATTAATTCTTCTACTCGTATCTAGATAGTAAATTAGTGGAGAGTTGTTTTAAATGTGATGGGATTGCGTTCCACATAGGAAAGAAAGACAAGAAAGACACCATAACTAGTAGGTACATGTCTTGTAGCTTAAAAGAATATTAATTGCCTAATTTAACTAGAATGCTACACTGGATTAAACACGCTTAAAGTAATCTATTTTATAATTGAATCATACGTGTGCATTTCATTTCCAATAATATAATAGTGCAGGCAATTAGCCATTAAGCACATTGATTTTCTTTAGGACCTTATCATAAGCTTTTATTTTGGAGCATATAAGATCTTTACTTAAAAAAAACAAAAAAAAATCGGAAACACTTTTAGAAAGTTTATAAATTCTGAAATATAATTATAAGTCAGAGCTTACAAATTCATTAGAAAACAATCTCTGACATTTTCTGCAGTAATTTTTTTGTTATAATCGGCTCAATATGCTAATTAATGAACAAAAAAAAAAGGAAATTATAAAATGAACAAAAATCTAAATATATGCTTGAAAACAAGTAAACGTAGGCGGCAAACTAACTTCTTCATACTTATATACATGCTAGTAAGGTTTGCGGCACCACTCGATGCGCGGTGCCCATAGTCACTTTGTTAAATGTGCATCGATTTATATGGTTTTGTTGTTTGGCTGAGTTGCTTGTTGATAATAATTAGAGTAGAAGGATAATGTATTTGTAGGAGGGAAGAAAGGGTAAATCGATAAAGTTTGAATTGAAATTTTTTCATTTTTTCATTTTTTCTTTTTCTCTTAATAAAATTGACTCATGCCCGTCATAGGGTTTTTTATTTTTTTGTTGGATCCCACCCTTTAATTAATCAATCAAAAATATTAAAAAAAAAAATCTTACAAAGTACATAAAAAGCCTAAAATAAGTTTAATTGTGCTAAAAAATTTTGAATGCGTGAATGAAGAATACTACTCCCTTTAAAATAAATAAATAACAATAAAATGATAAAAGTGGGCTATTTCTTTTACAGCAAAAATATAAACTAATAAGATAATTTGTAAAATAAGTGAGTGTTATGTGAGTCTTTGTTTATGCGCATGGAACCCACTTTGTCCGCTCGATGTTTGCAAAATAAGTGAACTTTAGCCCATAAGTGTCGACTCTTTTAAATAATGAAAACTCACAGAAAGTTCGGGCCACAAAAGTAGTACAAATCAGTCTTAATTCACCTGAAATAATAAATATCATAGATGAAAGTGTCAGAACTCAGAATACAACAAATCCAATAAACAACCTCCAGTTGAATGAAACCCAACCTCAAAATTTAGAGCACGCCCATAAAATAAAATTTTTGGATGCCAACTATGAACCCAAGTACACCCACTGCTGTAAATTTCTCTAAAACTTACATATTCCCCCCTTAAAAGTATTGTGCACCTTATGCAAACATCTAGCAGAAAGTAAGACATTAAAGTAATACATTGGATTGGGCCAACATAAGCTAGGTTATAAAAATAATAAGGTGTGAAAACATTAATAGGATCCATTGTTGGGGAAAAGAATGTAAAATATTTGTAAGTTATTTATTTTTAAGGATTTCAAACACTTTACAAATATGAAATTTTAGTAGAGTAAAAAGGAACCGATTCTTTTTTTTTTTCCTTCCCAATGTTTGTAAAATTATTTAGACCTTCTAATATACATCAACTAGAAAGTACCTAAACTCCAATAAACATTTGATGCAAGTGCAAAAAAGCAATCAATCTTTTAAATTACAAATATATTACTGCACACCTTTAGAACAAGAGCGGGACACACAATACGGTCCTCTGCTAATCCTGTTACAAATCCAAACAATACGAGAATTAATTATATATATATTAATGTTCCAACAATCCACAAATACACTAAGGCCCAACTACCCAAAAAAAATCCCAAAAAGAAAGAATAGAAATTTTAAAAATAATAATAATAATAAAAAGACCAGCAAAATCAAACAATGAGACTAACCCAGACAAGCTCTTCACTAAGATGTCGACTTGCCATCCCGTTCGACCCCTATTTATAGGGGATTTTTTCTCACCGAAAACCATTAGGTTGTTAAACCACCAATTGAGAAATTACCCACAGTTTAACAAGCTCGGACGACTGGCGGGTGCGAGCGAAGCCCACTCCGGTCGGTGGCGACACGATGAAGAAACACGTACATTTAGGGGTGGCAATTCTGGTGGGTCAAGTGGGTTCGGGTTGGATTGAAGTAGGGTTATAACACAAAATCTCGCAACCCTAACCCAACCCATGACCTGCCAAACCCATGAGACTTCAACCCTAAACTAACTTAGTTGGGTTCGTGTCAATCCAGGTTGACCTATTTTAAATAAAAATTCCAACTTTTATAATTGAAAATTTAAAGCAATTATAATTTATTAGATAAAAATTTGATTTTTTTTCCTTAATTTTTCATTTGGCTAACTATACTATATATACATTTATTTTGTATGCACTATAAAAATGCACCCCTTCACCAAGTCTAACGAAAATTTTGCGACAAAGAGATTTTTATATTTTGTCGCAGTTTTAGAGTATCATCACATCATGTGATGATTAATGACAGAATCCAATGTAAATAGAACTAAATAAAAATTTAGTAACAAGACATTCACTTACAAATTTATTATAAATGAAATCTAGCATAGAAAACTAAATTTGAAATTGTTTTATCACTAAAAGGTATACATTCTTCTAGTCCTGGTCGGCTACGTACAAAATACATATTTGAAATTTACATTAAAAATTAATGAGTTCATTTCGTACTCTAGTTTATTTGAATTTTATTTATGATATACTGTAAAAATGTTAGATAAAAAAATTTCATTCAATATTAAAATAAATCAATATAAAACATAAATGAATGCAAATAAACAATTAAAGGAAGAAGATATACTTTTTTGGAGGGAAAAAGAAGATGACAAATGATAACTAACATAATTATAATTTTTCATTTAAATTGATTTTTTACTTATTTAAAAGATTTAATGATCTCTTATCTTTAAATATCTAAAAGTTTTTGCGTGTTTAATAATTAAAAAAATTCCTTATTCTTTTTTTCATAATTTTTCCTATATTATATTATTAATGATTAATTATAACCATCAAAATATTATGATTTATAATTTATGCATAATATATTTTTCTCTAAATGAGAGGGGAAAGGAGAAAAAAAAATTAAAAAATTGATTTGGGTTGGGTTGGGTCGGGTTATCGATTAACCCATAAAAGAATTCGAGTTGTATGGGTAACCCACGAGTCAACCCAACCCAACCCATATTTTTTAGGTCGCTTTCGGATTCGACCCATTTTTAACCCAACCCATGAACTTTCAATCCTAACCCATTATTTTCGTATTAAGTTCGTACTGGATTGTCGTGTTGGGTCAGAAATTACCACCTCCACGTACATCAATTCAATAGGAGACGAACAAGATGGCTCGGAGGGAGGACACCCAGTTGTGAATAGAACACAAGAAATGCCCTGGAAGACAAATCCAACCAGATTAGGAATTCTGTGGTTAATTACCAACAAATTGAAGTAATACATTGGGTTGAACCAACATAATCTAAGTCATAAAATAGGCAAGCCCAACCCAAAACTCCAAAAAGTACTAATAGTTTATAAAACAACCAAGCCCAACCCAAAACCCAAAACCAAAATAACAACCTCAACAATGAGGCCCAAACAGAAGGTGCAGGCCTAGCAAACAAGACAACCTCGTTTCAAGCAGTCTCGCCCCACATCATCAGTCAAGCTCTTGAGCCCAAAGCCCGTCATTCACTGCTGGACCTCTCCCAGGTGGGCACGTAAGCATGATGGCCCACCAGAGCAGCCCGTTACTGTAGGACAAGGCCTAACAGCTTATATATTAATAGTAATACACACACACACATATAAATATATATATATATATGATGTATGCATCATCTTAATTGTAAAGTTTCGAATTATTAAAAATTATCAATATCTTAAAACACAAGTTTTAGTATAATTTAGAAAGAGTAATTATCATTTTCACATGATTAGATAAGGGATGGTTCTCCCTGGAGGAATTAGCTTCATTTTCTTAAGTAACTCTCAGCTTTACAATGATTTGTCCAAAATTTTTAGTACCTTGTTTGTGTTACTACAATTCATTAATTTTTAATTTACCAGTACAGACTGAATTAGCTGCCAAACCTAATTTGAAGCCATATACGCAAAGTAAACCATGACATTCTCATTTGGTTCCATTTCTTAAAGAAATAAGTTTATAAATGAATAAGCTTTTTATTCTAACTTTTTACGTGTTAGTAATAGATTTTTGATAAATACTTAGTAGAAATGTTATTTAATGTTGAAAGAAAGTGCAAGATAAAACAACTCAAAAGCAATAGACACTTTTTGACGCACACTTCTAGAAATACAACTTATTTAAGAAATCCATTCAAAACTAATTATTAAGCAAATATGTAACTTTTATAAGTTTTAGAATGCGACCAATTTTATACAAAAAAAAAAAATTATATATATATATCGATTAAACTCATGTACTTTTTACATGGAACAATATTGAAAATTAAATTCGCACATAAGAAGTTATAAAAATACACTTTTATAAATAAAAGAATATATACACGTACATATATGACTGCGGAAAATTAAAGCAGTTACATTAAGGTTAACTATCCACCTAAAATCCTTTCAGAAGAAACAAAATTCTGGGATAAAGGGGGGAAAAAAATAATAATAATAATAAGCTACTTTAGCTAATTTGAGAGTCCATTCAAGAATCTGATGAAAGCTAGGCCTTTGGATGAACTTTCTTGAACATGAACAAGGAGAAGCAACCCCCGCCAGAAGCAGAATCGGAAGCAGCAGTGCCACTTCTTTTCCCCTCGTGATTATAACTTTCAGCTTTTTCTTGAGATGATTCCAGCTTCTTGCTAGCTGCTGCATCCATTTTCTTCATCTTCTCCTTGTGAAGCTTTCGAATCATGTAAGCTTCTGCGAGACCAGCACTAGCTGTCGACATATTCACGGCTTGATCGAGAATCTTCACTTTATGTATCCCGACTCCAAAGAAGGGCTTTTGGGAATAATAAGTTGTGGTATGAGCTTATGAAAAGCAGAAGTGGGGATGCTGTATATATAGAGAATTTTGTCAACTTAATTGGGGAGCAAGCAAAATTGGTCGCAGTGCATGACCTATAGACTTGGAGAATATCTCTATTCTTGGGTCCACTTTTTCAGCTTATTAGGAGTTGTGTTTCGAATACACTACCGAAGCCCGAAGAAAAAATATGTGAACAAAATGCTTCTCTAATTAATACGTCAAACAGCTGCACTGTACTTTCTGTTGGATTTCTTATTTATTATTTCCTTTGCAAATCGTGAGGTCAACAATGACGTACGCCTTGGCGATAAGGTGATTAAAATAAGGATGAGATTTTGGGATTGACGTCATGTTAGGATAGGTTTTGACTGAAATTACTAATTGAGCCTTACTTTTTATGGTGTTTTTTTTAATTTATTTTGAATTAATTTATTTTGTATTTGGATGGTGTAATTTAAAAGTTCTTTAATAAATATTTTTTTAAGTTACTCTAGAAGTCGCCTTTGGGCTCTTCTTCTTCGGCTTTGGCTTTTTCAACAAAGTCGATCGAATTAGAGAGGGTTTGGCTAAATTTATTTTAAAAAACTTATAAATTCGTAAAATTTATAATTTAGAACTTATAAGTTCCTAAATTTTATTTTAAAAATGAGTTTTAAAAATGTTTGGATACAATAAAATCTTATAATTTATAAGATGCTTTTGGAACGTATAAGTCATCATTTTGTTTGATCAAACTGAGAGCTTATAAGGTTTTTTAAGTGAAATGATGATTAAAAAAATTAAAATTTAATTTCATGTAAAGAAATACTTTTTGAGATAGCAGAAACGTAATATTAAAAAGAATAAAGATATTTATGTTATTTTATTTTTTAGCATTAGACAGCATATAAATTGTTTCAAAAATAAACTTCTTTACTTAAAAATTTATCAAACACTTTTTAGAATTTTATAATCTTACAAATAACTTAAAAGATATTTTAAAAAAATTATCATACACTTTTAAGAAACTTATAAGCTCTCAAATAACTTATAAGATATTTTGAGAATCTTATAAACTTATAAGATTAAACCAAACATAGAATTTTTTTATTGACAGTTTTTTTTAATATATTAAAAAATAAACAAGTGTTTTTCGGAAAAAACAAAAAAGAAAAAACATCCAAATGGGCCATAAATTTTCCATTCCACCTTTAATACAACTTTGAATAATGAAAAATGATATTATTTAAACTTTTGTAATTAAACTACCAGCTTATTAAAAACATTACTTAACTATATTTATCATCAATTAAGGGAAATATAAAACATATTTGAATTTGGAATTGAAATAGATATTTACATTACATATCAATTTCAAATTGATGATTATAAGATTAAAAGAATATTTAAAATTACTTCAAAAAAAAAAGAATATTTATGATTTTAAGAGAATTTATATATTTGTTTGATATTTTATATTCAACTTTTAAAATAAAGAATGTATAGCAAATAATTAGACAACATGTTTTGTTTAATAATTTGAAATTATGACCAAAAATTTTAAAATAAAAGATATTAATAAAGTTTTATTATTTATTTTTAGGGATAATTATATTTACTACCCCTCGAAAGATTAGAAACTATAATTGGTCCCCAAAAATTTTCAATATTACCAAAACATACCCTGAGGAATTTAAAAATTACAAATACCCCCTGGGTAGCCGGTTGCTGATCAAAAACAGCTAATGTCAGCAAAATTCTTAATGAAAACCCGAATATGCCCTTGCTCTAATTTTCATACTTTTTTTTCCATTTGTGCCCTTTGTAATAAAACTAAATTGTAGGGGTAGAATTAGTAATTTTTAAATTTTTAAGGGTATGTCTTGGTAATATTAAAAAATTTTGGGGGACCAACTATAGTTTTCAATCTTCCAAGGGGTAGTAAATGTAATTATCACTATACATAAATACTTAAATTAAGATATACATACTTAAATATTTAAAATTTTCATATATATAAATAAATATATAGTGTACAAATAAGGGGCAACCTCTTTTTCTCAAAAACACAGTGTCCTAGTGCAATAGATTGATGGTGAGGTAGCTATAATGGCGGTGGAAGTGTGGTTCGCGGCAATGAAAAAATTGACTGTCAGGGAGAAGAAACGGGAAGAGAAGGGGGGGGGGGTTCATATCCGATTTTGGGAGAAGAAAGGGGTGGGTTTTTTTATGGGTCGGGTTCCAATATCAGCAATAGATATAGGAATCGGAGCGAGTGTTGTGAGGCGAGTCCATTGGTATAAGCGTCGGTTTGTTGGTCGCTGGCGATGGGTAGATCGACGGAGACAACAACCATAGAAAGAAGGAAGTTGACCAATGGCTAAATGACAGCAAAATGAGCTGACTTTAGTAGATATGGAAAGCTCAAGAAAAGCTAGCCCCGATGCTATGAAATTTGTCAGATTTCGACAAGCTTTGGGGGAAACACGAAATTTGACTTTCTTTGACCGCCAGTCAAACAGAGTCCGAAGGTCTTGATTGGGATGCCATCGGAAAGTTGAGGTCATGATAGTTCAATTGCCGTAGGTTTTGTTGGATTTTGGTGGAAATCGACTATCGACGGCAGGCCGATGAGAAATGGGTATGGTAATAGAGACATAAAGAAGAAGAACCTGAGAACATGGGCCTATTGTTATCTTCTTTTTATTTTCCTTTTTTTTTTTCTTTAATTTAGTTTACACACACACACACACACATACATATATATATATATTTTCTTGTTATGTATATGAATTTTTTATATAGTACTTTACATATATTCCATATATTGTATATTTTAAATTTATATTTTGTACTTTATATTATTTTCATATATACATTATCCTTTTTTTTTTTGGAGGTGGGGACATTTTAATTAGAAGTCTATTGTCAGAGGGGTAAAATGTCTTTACAAACATTTATTTTTCAGTTTATTTATTTTTTAGTTTTTGTGTTTTGGTGTTAGGGGATGTTTAACTAATATTTTTTCTAATAATTTTGTGTACTGGTGCCGGGGATGTTTAACTAATATTTTTTCTAATAATTTTGTGTTTTGGTGTCGGGGATGTTTAACTAATATTTTTTTCAATAAAATTTCTATCAAAACGAAGAGTTAGATAAATGGCAAAATTTGGAGCAGAAATCTCTATAGTCATTAATGATCGAGGGGGAAGTTGGTGATTTAGATATCGAAAAGGAGTGTAAGTTTAATTTACCCAATTTTGTATAGGGATCAACAAAAGTGGGTGAAATTCCCCCCATAAAAGGTGTAATACAAAAATTCAAGAAAAAAAAATTTTAGCATCGTAAAATTAGAGGAAAGCCAGTGAACCCCACAAATACATGACGTAGCTGGGAAATCTAATAAAAGCTAAGAAACGAAAGATGTAGAAGAAGTCAATTAGAATAGGAGAAAATAAGATAAACACATGCCAAAACATACATTAAAATGAAATTAAAGGCATAGTTGGAGGGTTCAAGTGCCAAGAATATCAAGTCCACAAACAACAAGCAATCGGTTAGCCAGACAACTGCTTCCATGCGTTTCCATAATAGTGGGAAGGGTGATGGAATTAGTACCCAGAGTTTACTATCATCAAGAAAGTTGTCCTTATAATTGTCTTTTGCACGATTGTAATTGGACTCATTTATGTCGGCATTTTCTATATCAACTTCATCTGATTCTATGTTATGTTCAAGTAAAGGAAATGTAGAAACACACTCTAAGGCATATTGACACGCTTACTTTAAGAATTAAATCAATTTAGGGAACCTTATATATAAACTAAACAAGTAACAAAATCAACAAAAAAAAAAAAAAAAAAAATCTAAATTGCATCAAAAGTACTATAAAATAAGTACAGAATCATGAACAAGTGTTAAAACAAAAGATAGAAAAGAGAATACATATCAGTTTACTTATATGAAAGTTGACTTGGAGCGTGATTTGACCTTATCAAGTATAAAAGTGCAAAGCAGAAATGTGTTTTTCTCCGCAACTTTCTGCGATCGGTAACTCCTTTGTTTAGAGTCGCCACCATCTGATGAAGCCTACATAACCAATATAATACTAGGTGAACAATATTAAAGTCAGCACAAAAAAAGATACAACAAAACTATGAATGGTTGAGTTTTCGCTCTAATTATATGAATTGCTCCTCTGCTTTTCATGTCAGAACAAAAAACTAGCTTCCTTGGTTTCACATCAATTTCTTCGAAAGAAACATAAATAGAAAAACAAAAATTGATATATAATAGTCACTACACATAGGAACTTGGTTGCAACTTACATAAATAAATATTAAAAAAACACTTAGGCTGTAAAACTGTGTCCCTTTTTGCACTTGATTATTAAACTTCTTTTTGGTACACTTTTCGATACAAAGTATACGATATTTACACTTTACCCCGTGAATCCATTTTTAGGGAGAAAAGTCCCCAGACCACCACGCCACCGACACAGAAGAAATTTTCCTAGTACACCACTAAACTTGTCTAGCTAGCTACACCAAGCAAAAGCTCTAAAACAGTTTCAAACACAAACTAGATCATCGTCGCGGTATCTTCTCGGCAACTATTTTTGCCAGAGAATGGATTTAGAGGAAAAGGTGCGAAATACAATATAGTTTGTATGACATAGTGTAACAAAAAAAGTTTGGTAATCAAAGTATAAAAAGGACTAATTTAGACGGTAGTGTTTTATTTTTCCCTAATTATAAATGTGATATTGCTGATAACAAAGGATTATTAGCCATTGTACATGCCATATATGCTAATGTTGTACAAAACAATCAGACTCGATGGTATGAGAGTTTAACAATGCAGTACATACAGTCAATCAAAGCTTGTAGCACACTCAATGTGGTATCGATAACATTATATTGCAATATAGATGGTATAAATGACTATTCTTCTATAAATTTTCTTTGCAGCAAAAGCTATTCTTTTCCCAATTTTAACCAATTTCACTGGTTCATTAGAACTTGATTGAATTTTGTGTGGTCTTCTTTTCTAATGAAAAATCAGTAATTACATAATTAATTTGGTAAATATAACTAGTCTTTCTTGTTTATAATTCATGATGTAATATGATATATATTTTACAAACTTCAATTGTATGCAACAATACAGTTAACCCTCTACAACAGAGCAGGGGCACTTCATTTCTTGCCAAAGCTACATGGCAAAAATACTTGAAAAAATAAAATGATTTTGTCAAGCACTAGCATTGATTGGCCAAGAAAATATTAGTAGAACAAGTTTGACACATTCAACAAATAAAGAAAATAGAGGGCCAAAAATTGAAATCTTTCTCTTAGTCACAACCACAGACCACAGTTGTATACTATAACTAATTCCTTGGTCATTAATGTAAAGAATTTGCAATTATTCTACTCTGTTTAACCCTTTTCTCTTGTAGGAAATGGAAATCATGGCAAAATCAGTAAAGATAGTCATGTTTGTAAGAAAAATTTAGGACCTCTGTTTGCATAAATTTTCTCCGGCCGCGCCGAAGTGGCCGCTCAGTGTTCGAACCTGCTGAGTTCGATTGGAAAACAGCCAATTCGAAGTGAGCTTTATCGTGTTCGGGTGCGGGCGTGCTAGTGTGCAGGAGCACACAAGTGGAAGTCTTGTGTTTCGAAGTGAAAAAGTGCAGTTCGAAGTGAGAACAAAAATGTAGTACAGTTCGAAATGAAAGATGTAATGCGCCCAAGACTTCTATCTGAAAAACGACTGAATCGGAGTAGGCAAACACTACCCCTGAGGTTCTACTTGCCTACAACTAAATGTAGGACTTAACCATTCAGCACTCTCAAAATCGAAAAGAGTCAAAAAGTTTAAATCGAAGAGAAAATAAATTCGAAGACGATGGCTACTCGCCAAATGGACTTTACAGGACTCGACTACAAACACACGCATTGATGACTCGGGCCATATCTATGGCAGAGATGCATTGAGCAGTCCCTAAGAACTCTAGCTACAAATCGGCCACATTGATGACTCCGGCCATATCTACATGTATATGTCTTCAGAGGCTGATCACTCCAACGAGCATTGATTGACTCTGTCTGTACTCCTCTTCATGCATGCGCTCGATATGAATGCTGGGTACCACTCTGCCGCATTGATATCTCACCTCGAACCGGGCCCAATCCGAGTGAGTGATGGCCACGACTTCGTGACGTTATGGAATGAGTGCATTGATATCCTCACTTCGAGCCGAATGAGGTATGGCTACAAACACCCCGTAGCGGTTTTCTACCTACTTGAACTAAAGCTATTCTTGAAATCAGAGAAGTGTGAACTTCTTGATTGAGAGAGTTGTGTTGATTGTTGATTGACGTTGTCTGTTGATGTCCTTCAAATGATGAATCCAGCTCCCTTTTATAGGCTCCAAGCTGCAGCTACATCCCTTTATTTTTGGAGTTGGATGACTTCAAAAGACTCGATGGATGGACCTCCTTATTTGTTGCTATGGCAGTTGTGCCATATCATTTGAATTCTAAATTTCAGCAACGCATGGCTTTATTTTAGGCATGTGCAGATGCCTATTTTTAGCCATTTCCTAACAACCCCTAATTGTGAGGGATTTGAATTTAAATAGATTATTATATTTATTTTATTTTATATTTTTTGCCGATTGGGCCATGGGCCGTTATTTCATTTCGGCCTGAGCCTCGAACATGGGCTATGTGGACGCGTCGAAGTGGCCTGGGCCTAATTAATTCATTTCGGCGTGGCGAAAAGGACTCGATATCAGCCCACTCCGAATCTAATTAAAAAATTAATTTTGGGCCCAAACAATGCCCCCCGCAAGTTGTGGTCAATTAGTAAGATTTGACCATAACTTGATTTAAACTTCACTTCCTTAGCGCCATTAAATTTGGCGGCTTGTTTATTCATGCTTGCCATACTCAACCTGGCAATTTCGTTTCTCTTGACAACATATTGTTGAAAACACCATGGTCTTCATGCTGTCATTTGTGTTCGACTACCAGGCTATGAGAATGTTGTTATTGCACCTCTGCAGCCTTCCTTCTTTTATGAATATACTTAAATATTTTTCTCTTTTTCTGCTCCTTCTGAATTACGGCCGTTGCTGGCGCCATCATGATGGCGCCCTTTGAGTGTCCCAACACTAGCCGTTTCTAGTATTTTTCACGTCTGGGACTCTTTTTATTCCTGAGTTCCCAATCCCCTTAAAATCCTTTACGTACTTACCCTTAAAATACCAATACTTTTTGCAGCCATCAACTTTGACTTTTAAAAGAAATTCTCCCATTCTCAGCTCATCCTTCCTCATCATCTGCTACACTTTCTTCCCCCAAATTTGAAAACCCTAATTTCTCTCCTTTCATCAATGGCGTCTCAAACATCCACCATTTTCTCATACGAAGGTTCTTATTCCTTGGGTCCCGTAATCAGCGGAGAAACTCCCCGAGATCACCCTAGGGATCTCGCGCGCTTCGAAGAGAATCTGCCATATCCAGAGGGCCATGCTTTTGGCACCTCAGTCGAAATTGGCCATGGTCGCCCAACTCTTCAGTCCATCGTGATTTCTTAAATTGGTGCGTCCGTGTTGAAGCGGTTTACGGCCAATTATGGAGGAGTATTGGCATCTACGAGCCCATTCAAGTTTCGAAGCACCCATACTCTCTTGATATGGGGTTTCTGCAAGCAGCATCCCCCTTTTGGTGCCGCATTGACAACACCTTCCATTTTGCTGCTGGCCCCATGACCATTACGCTCCTCGATTTGGAGCAGCTAGCCGGTTTTTGCTCGTTCGGTCGTCCGATTGGCGTTGATGCGAGGTACGATGACCTCGACGTGTTAGAGATTTCTCACCTTTCGTGCGACGGTAAGCCCATGACCAGTTATGGGCACATTATTTCCCATTTCGTGAATAAAGCCACTCCGGTCTCCTGCGAGGAACATGTTCGATTTTTGGCGTTATGGCTGTGCAGATATGTCTTCTGCAGCCAATCATGCCAGCAAACTATGGAGTTCTATTATATTGCTGGGGCCATGGCTGCGGGGGCCGACTTGGCCCTAGGTCCAGCCATGCTGGCCTTTATTTATAAGGGGTTGCGCAAGTTGGTGAAGGTGAGGCACGACCCGAAGAAAAGGGAAATCCACCATGGAGGTTTGTGGCTGGTGTAGATGTGGCTTCAAGCCTATTTTCCCCATTTGTGTGCCCGGACCACTGGAATGAGGATGGAGAAAGAACTTTTCGCTACCTTTCTTGCACGCAGCAGCGTGTCGGCAATCCATCCCGAACGCGCCTACGTTCAATTCTACCTCCCTCAAGATGGTAGCATCCCGGCTTGGGATGTACTCTGTAGTGGTGACCCGGTGTTTTATCGCCATGGGTCACATTCTTTCCATACTAGTGATCAGAGGCGGTGGGCCTCTTTTCTTGTTGCCCGAGACTTGCCATATTGTTTTCGATTCGACAATATGGTTTCTAGCCGTCTTTTACCGTATGCCCCTCATTATGCGGCCCGTCAGTTCGGCCTCATCCAGTCCATTCCTGCTCCGATCGTGACGCTTAACTCTTCACGTTTCAAGTTAAATAAATACAAGAACTGGGGCATCGACGTGTTCAGGGATTTAACTGCCAGTTCTCTGCGTCGTTTGGGTGAATTCGAATTCACCTCTTTTGCAAGGGACTGTCAATCTACTCCGGCCTTCCAGGCCTGGTGGAATGACTACTTGCGGCGTTCAAGGACCCAGCCCGCTCGTGCGGTCGTGACCCGTTTTACCTTCTCGAATCTTCCCATGAAGGTGGCCACTGACGTGCCGTTTCCAGAGGACGTGCTCGTCAAATCTATAGCTGGCAAAAAAGGTATTGACAAATTTGAACGTTTTTATAATGTTACCTGGAATCCTTTTGACCGTGACGGATGCATTAGGCAAGCTTCCATTGTATTTTTCGAAAAGAAAGAAAAATTGATAGCTAAAGCCAAAGAGCACTTCTACACTGCTAGGAAGAAATTAGAGGACCGTGCTCCACATTGGTCCACTTTTTACAAACCGCTATGCTTGACTGCTCCCCCCTTACCTGATTTCGTTCCGTGGGTAATCATTCCCAACCTTCCCCTCGAAAGGCCCATGAGCTTCCACGACGAGGTTACATTCAGCGGCTTGTTTACTGATGACCCCGTGGGAGTTCGTCAGGTTGAGCTCTTTGGACTTGCTATTCCCTTTCGGAGTAATGCAGTGACCATAGAAGGGGAAGGTATTACCTTCATCCCTGCTTCCCCTGCTTTGGTGCCTTCTTGTATTGTGTCTTGATTTTCTTATTTTTCTGTCTCCAGGTTCTCGCAAGAAGACGGAAGCTATGGTGTCAGCTGCCACTGCTATCCTTGCTGGGATCCCCATTCCATCTCCAAGCCCTGTCCCTGTGCCTCCTTCTGTCAAGGTGGGTATTCGCCGTTTAGCTCGCCATATTCACTCCAAAAAGGTTGAAGGGGTGATCGAAGTTTCTGATTCTGATAATGGCGCCTCTGATCAGGTATCTTCTTCTTGATTGTTTCATTTATGCCTTTTCACCATGTTGATTTTTACTTTTTGCAAATTTCCAGTCGAAGCAAACACGCCATCTCGACTGACCCTGCCCCTAAACGACAACGCATCAAGCAAATGGCAACGAAGAGGCGTCTGGTCTTACCTGCTTCTTCCTCTGACTCTTCTCCTATCGGCACCCCTTCTGCTTCTGCTGGTCCTCAGGTAGAGAGTGTCGAAGAGTCTCCCTCTGAAGAAATAGACGTCGACGCGGCCATTGACCGGATTCATACTGATCTTGCTGAAGCTGGGTATTCCTCTGTGGATATTTCAGGCCTTAGTCCTCCTGTTAAGAAGGATATGTCGCCCCCTCCTCCTCCTGTCAAGGTGACAGAGGTAATATCTTTTTGACCCTTTCTCGTCGATTTAGTGCCATCTTTTCTGACCTTGATTCTTGCAGGCTGTTGTTCAATCTGTTGCCCAAGCTCCTTCTACGACTTCCTCACTGCCAGATACTCCTGCTGGTAGCTCCCAGGTAAAATCTTTCCCTTGCTGCCTACCTTGCTTCCTTGTTTATTCTCTACACTCTTGTTTGAGTTTGTCAGCTAATTGCCTTAATTTGAATTTAGGCTATTTCTCCTCGATCACTGTCAGGTTCAACTCCGTTGAGTAGCGCCAAGGCAATAGTGGACCTTCTTGACTCCATCTTGGGAGACGCGTCCGTTCCTGAGGTGGCCACCCATCTTTTTGACGCTCGTCTCCAAGAGCTCAAGAGGCTTCTTGCAGGAGTGGATTCTGAGTCTGCGCTGGCCATACTCGGGACAAGAAAGGATCTCATTGACGAGATCCTACAGGAGGTTGCCCGTCTTACCGTGGCTCCTAGTAAAAGACGGTTCTATGATGATTTCGCAAGGAACCTCCCAGGTCTCGGGATGAAGTGTGAGAGCAGTCATACCTTAATCCAAGCTCCCCATGTTTCCACCACTGGCCCCTTAGTTGACAATTTGAGGGCTCTTCGAATCCAACTGACTCAAAGGGCGGAGCGGCAATTGGAGCTGACTACCACACGAGAGCAACTGGCTGCTGAGATGGAACGCTTACGCAAACTTACCGTAGAGGTGGATTAGCAGTTACTTCATGTTTCTGATGAAGTTGAGGCACTTAAGGCTGACTCTGACGCACAGATCAAAGCCTATCAGCAGGCTAAGGAGAGGGATTTGGAACGAAAACGCCAGGTTGAAACTGCCTCTGCTGAACTTGACGAGGTGACTACCTCTTTGCATTTGTTCTTTGCTCGATTTGGAGCTGACTTCTTGGGTGAAGGTACCCCAAGAGTTAGCGAGGCAGGAGAGCAAGGGGTTGATCACCTGGCAGAAGTAAGTTCGACATCTAACCAGCCAACTAGCGAGGCGGCTGGCCCAAGCGGCACGACCCAGGAAAAGGATGTCCCGGCCACTTAACTTTTAATTTTTTATAGCCTGTGTGCCATTTATAAATGGCAGTTTTGTTGCCGGAACAGAATTTAAGCCATTTCTTGGCTCAATTTTTGACCAACATTATTTCAAAACTTTTCTTGATTTATCTAGTTCATCATGCTATTTGACTTGCTTATGTTGAAATTTCTTCAAAAACATTCGTATGTGGAAAAGAAACCTCATAGGCGCATCAATAACATGACCGAATCTAAAAAATGAATATCACAAGTTCGATTGGCCCTAAAGGCCATTTTGACTTAGGCTCCTCCGTCGCTCTAGTGGCAATGTCTCCCATAGGGTAGGGTGATACTTTTTCAAATATTTGCCATTAATCGGGTCCCTGAACAAGTTTCCATCCATGCTCTCTAATAAATAAGCTCTTCCCTTGGTTATCGAACGGATCGAAAAGGGTCCTTCCCAATTAGGGCTCCACTTTCCAAACACAGCATTTCTTTTTTCCAAGGGGAAGACAACTTTCCACACGAGGTCGCCAATTTAAAATTTTTTGGCTTTGACTTTTCTGTCGTAAGTTCTGGCAACTTGTTTTTTCTGAACCTCAATGGAGTCTAGCGCCTGTATCCTAATGTTTTCTACTGCGTCCAATTCGTCCATCATCTTGTGATGATATGCCTCCATGGTGAGATTATTTTGATGAGCTATCCGTGCAGACCTCACGTTGATTTCCATGGGTAGGACTGCATCGTGGCCATAAGTGAGTCGGAATGGGGTAGTCTCTGTACCTGTGCGTTTACTTGTTCGATAGGCCCACAATGCCTCGGAAAGCAATAAATGCCATGCTCTAGGATTTTCTTCCACCATTTTCGAAATGATACCTTTTAAGGTTTTATTGGTGGATTCAGCTTGCCCATTCCCTTGCGCATAATATGGCGTAGAATGTGTGAGTTGGATGCCATATTCAGTGGCAAAAGCCTGGATTTCGGATCCTGTAAATATGGTTCCCCTATCCGTTACGATAGTTTGAGGGATTCCAAATCTATGCACCAGGTGCTCTTTGATAAACCTTATTATCGTTCCTTGATCTGTTTGCTTGAGAGGAATAGCCTCTACCCATTTAGTGAAGTAGTCCGTCGCAATGATGATATGTGTATGTTGCTTCGAAGAAGGGGGGAAAATGGCCCCTATTAAATCGATGGCCCAACATCGAATGGCAAGGCTTTAATTATTAAATTATTTCACTGCCGGCACTCTTTGAATTGGACCATGTAACTGGCATTTTCACACCCTTTGGCAAGCCAATGGCAATCCTGCCAACATTTTTGGCCAGAACTAGCCATATCTCTTGATTAACCATGCCATTTTGCGGCCACTCTAATGGGCCCGCACTACTCTTTCATGGACTTCCATCATGATTTTCATTGCTCATCTTGTCCGACACATTGTAAGAGTACGTCCTCATGACCTCGGTGGTTATAGGCGAGCTACTTCCCAGAAACACATAGTTAGGGCTCTCATTTGACTCTTCGAGGTGCTCCTTGGGGCAGGATAATTTAAATACCTTACTATTGGTTCGCACCAATCCTCAAATTGTTCATGGTGCTTCTATAGAGCAAAGATTGATTCTTTCGAAATGAGAGGATAGCCTACCTTGTGATGTATAACTGGCGGCCATACAATTTTGGGAAGAATTCTGCTCCAGTGGCTATCTGAGCCAATTCATTGGCTTCGAATTGGAGTCCTAGCCACATGCTGAAACGTTACTTCGGTCGAATCCCATTAGTAAAGCATTTACCGTGGAGATATACCTCTAGTATGGGATTTCGACATTGGAATGTACCTTGGATCTGCTTAATAACGAGCTGAGAGTCTCCAACTTATGCTGATACTGGATTGCTCCTAACTCACGTAGTAATTCTAAACAAGGATTCAAGGCCTATTCAGCCTGGTTATGGGGCATGGGAAATTCGAACTGGACTGACATGCCAGTCTTGATTCCTGATGTGAAGTGACCACAATTGCCAGCCCCAGATGCTTTGTCTGTTCGCGATCCATCAAATTGAGGGTCCAGTGGCTTCACGAATACTGATAGCATCTCGATTTCTGTGTACTTCATCATCTATTTGACACGGGTGGTCGGTGAGAAAATCGGCCAAGGCTTGGCCCTTCACAGCCTTTGTGGAAACAAAATTGTGTTGATACTCCATTAGGTGGATGGCCCAACGGCCTATCCGACCACGTACTACTGATCTCGAAAGCATGTATTTGACACATCGACGCTACTGATTACAAGAACCTTTACCGTAGCAAATAATGTCGTAGCTTGATACATGCGAAATATAAGGTCAACACACCTTTTCGAATCGGATGGTATCTTTGTTCTGTGTCGCTCAAATGCCTGCTTAAGTAGTACACAGCTCGTTGGAGACCATTTTCGTCGTATCTTGAGCCAAAAAGGCTCCAATGGTCTTGTCTGCTGCCGAAATGTAGAGCTTAAGCGGTGGTTATCCTTTTCGCGGCGGCATCATCACAGGAGGGGAAGCCAGAGCTTCCTTGATATATCAATGCCTGCCCATCTTCTTCTGACCATTTCGAAGTGGTCATGGTCTTTTAATTCAATAAGGGTGAGAAAATCTTGGTTTTGCCTGCAAGGTTCGAATGAACCTTCTCAAATAATTGACTTTTCCAAGAAAACTGTGAAGTTCTTTCTTGGTTCGAGGTGGTCGGTGGCCAAGAGATGGCCTTTGCCTGTTGCTTCCACTTCGATTCCTTTCTTATGCACTAAGAACCCAAGGAACATGGCCTCGGTCACTCCGAACTACGCATTTCAGCGGGTTTAACTTCAACTGAAATTTTCTCATCCTGTCAAAGGCCTTAACCAGGTGCTCTAAATGCTGAGCAAAGCTGGTAGATTAATGATGAGATCGTCGATGTAAACTTTGACGAAGTCATTCATGTAGTCATGAAAATGCAATTCATAGCTCGCTGGTATGTAGCTCCAGCATTTAAGGGCCACGGCATAACTTTTCCATTGAAAGGTACCTAATGCCCCCCGGGCATTGGAATGCCAGTTTCGGGATATCCTCTTCAGCTACGAAGATCTGATTGTACTGCATTGCCGTCGACAAGAGTTAGTACTCATGCCCTGCAACGGCATCTATCATC